>JASCZI010272999.1:5298-17541 GCA_036250425.1 Stylosanthes scabra | reverse complement strand
ATTGTACTGTTTTTTCGAAGATCAGGGGTTATTAAGTATTTCACAAAAGTCAGGAGTGAATTTGTACAATTTTTGAAACGTCAGGGGCATAAATGTCCTTTATCCTTATTTTAAAATGGGAAAGTTTACGTCTGGCGTAAAAAAATAACATTAAATTCTAAAGGACACTAAAAATAAAAAAACATTCAATTCTCATACATATATTGAGTTTTTTTTTTTTGTTGACTACATATATTCAGTATGTATATAAGTAAGTTACCGTTCTTTTCTTCTAATAAAATAACAAAATACGAAAATCACACCCACACTCAGAGAATCAGAGTCACACAAACCCTAGCACACCTCCCATCCCCTCTCACCCAAGCTTGCCCTAGCAACCGTCGCCTCCTTGCAAGCTCGTCTCCCCGTCGCATATTAACGGCCAGCCACCGTCACCTCTTCGTGTCTCAGCTTGGAGGTCTCTGCCTCGCTGCTGCGCCGCCGTCTGTCTCGGATCTCTCTCCACGTCCGTCCGTCGAAGGTAAGCCACAAAGTTTGCTTGGCTTCTTGCTGTTCACAGTTTCAGTGTTCTGTTGCCCTTGTTTTTTTTTGGATAAAAGAAATTGAAAATGGTTTAGTTAAAAAATTACTGAATTAGTTTGATTTTTAACAGTTTCGATTGCCCAATTTGGTTAATTTTGCTTTACATTAATTGATTTTTGCGTTTGGTCATTTAGCTTAATTTGGTTAGGACTTATAAATGTTAAATTGCTGCTGCTCCATTTTTTAATGTTGCTGCTGATGCATCCTTCTTGCTCATGAATGTTAAATTGATTAGGAATTATTGCAAACTGATGCCTTATTGCTCCGCTGTCCTAAGATTTGTTACAAACTGATGTTGAGGTTTCTGTTTCTTTTTTGGTTGCATCAATCTTGTAGCATTACCTATTAACTAACACTAAGCTTAAGGTGATAGAGCCTAATCATATGGTTGCTAATAGGAAGTGGCTATTGAAAATAGTCTATGAGAATGTTACTGGAGCATTATGTCATGGCTTTTCATTATTTGGTAAGGTTTAGTAAAGCATCTTTGGTATGATAAAAGTTTTTATATCAGATTATCAATTTGGATACTGGATGCTTATTGCTTTTTAAGGTGTATTTAGTTATACGATACAGAAGAGTATCTCATCTCAAGATACAAGGTCCTTTGCATCATTTGTAAAACACTCTGTTTGTCAGTACCGGCTTTGACTATAATTTGTTAAGCAAACTGATTGTATGATGGTTGAAACATCTAAAAAAAAGACTTCAAATTTCTGGCATTGCAATAAAAAATCTGGAAAAAAAGACTTCAAATTTCAAACATTGGTTTATTTAAAAAGCATTTATATTTGAATAACAAATTGATAAAGAATTTTTTATCATAGCAATTTAAGTAATTAATTTTTGTTGTTGGAGTTTATAAAAATGTACTCACCACTGACAAATTTGCTAGATGTTGTTGTCATCATGTCATTCTTTTTTTCAAGAAAAGGATTAACATGAGTGTTGTGCTCATAACCTAATACTATTTTTTTTTTCTTCTAAAACATAGTACTTTTGCTTTTTAGTTTGCTTTCTCTTTTTTAGTTTGCTTTATTTTTCTCCAAAGAATTTTTTAAAATTATACATACAGATTCAAGGTTGATAAAATGCATCCCCAATTTTTAAACAATCATAAGATTTGTTTAACCTGACAAAGCAAAAAATACGAGTAGTGTTGAAGAGTTGAAGTCTATATGTATACTTTAATATTACAATTTGCTAACCTGCTTTTGAGGCAGCACTTTATTCCAACACTGAAAATGATAGGATACATGTTTTTCGAATACAATGCTTGGTAGAATATATACTTTGATGCTTGGTCCGATGTTTATTAATCAATCAATGTCTTTGAAATTTGTTGCTTGCATCCTTAATTTCTCTTAGCCATGTTAACAACAAAATGAATATAAACTTTTTATTTGTGTATATATGAGCATAGAAGTTAAAAATCCATTGCTAAAGAAAATGACTTACTTTTGTTGGTTCACCAAAAGGATCTCTTCCACTATGAATACATAACAACCTGAAATTTAATTTCAGACAACAAAAGAGCTTTAAAGACACAAATACACTATAATTTTTTGAGGATCACAATTAAACAAAGTTAATCTAGTGGTGTGCTAAGGGTGACTATTATTTTTTTACTAAAATATAATATTGCTTGTTTTTTAAGAAGTAAAATTACTGGTGGTTTTCGTTCTTGAGAAGAATTTCATTTTTTTTGTACAGCTTTAAAATGATCTTTTAGCCAATGTTTACATTAAACAACACCGTGTGTCTTAAAATTGAAGTTCAATGTTATTTGACACTCTAAAAAAAACCGTCAACAACCAAAGGCACCAAGAACTTCAATTTTATGTGACACCACAATAATATTTTCTTCACAAACATTAGTTATTTTTACACTACTTTGCTGTTTCAAGAACAACAGATAGATGTATTATCTTTTTTATGGTTTGATAGCCTTTTATTACTTATTTTTTTTATTATTTTTTTAAGTTTAAACATAAATGCTAAAATCTTACTTGCATTTGTTCTATTTGAAAATCTGATGAGAATTATTAAGTTTGAGAACTATTAGGTTTTGCTTTTTCTTGCATTGAACAATGATGCTGCAATTACATATATTTCAAATAAGATTTAAACCTTTTTTAGAAGTGCATTTCAAATATATGTAGTAGCAGTGGAGCTTGAGATGAGATTTAGACATTTTTGATAGCCTTTTATTACTTTTTATTTAAAGTTTAAACATGAATGCTAAAATCTTACTTGCATTGTTCTATCTGAAAATCTGATGAGAACTATTAAGTTTGAGAGCTATTAGGTTTTGCTTTTTCTTGCATTGAACATTCATGCTGCAACTACATATATTTCAAATAAGATTTAAACTTTTTTTAGAAGTGCATTTCAAATATATGTAGCAGCAGTGGAGCTTGAGATGAGATTTAGACATTTTTGAAAGAGTGTGGTAGAATGAAGGTAAAAGAGATATTTTAACAAAATTAAAAAATTTTGCTCACCTTCAATGATTAAATCTGATTTTGGCTGGAACCTGAAACTTGGCATTGAATCATGGGAATTTTGCTTAGCATCTGGAATCTGTCATTGAAAAAAGTGAATTAGAGAAATGGAGAGTGAATAATGAGTTGTGAGTATGATCCATGTCTATATATAGGATAGGAGATAAGTGAGAGATACAATGGAGGGAATAATCTGAATAATGAATAGTAAATGAAATTTGAGTTGTAAATTTATAATATTTTATTATTTATTTACTCAGGTTGTTTTTTTTTATCAAGGAGGCAGCACTTGATCATTCATTTTTTCAATACTTTCTCATCCAACTAAGGAATACTTGCAAGTACATTCCGTGTGAATGTATTTGTAACCAATCAGCAACCACAATAGGGTACTTTGTGATGGGGTTCAGATGAACGTGGATGCCACCTTTTAACCGCTGGACTTCTCAATGTGAGGAAACCATTTCTCTCCAGATGAGGGATCAACCATGCTTTAGAAATCTTTACACACGTCATTCAATAGAGATGGCTTTAAACAGTGTGATACAGTGTAGAATAGTGCCGTCGATAGTCTCCCTTTAAATTTTATAAAGATAAAGATTTTGGGCCACTAAATCCAACTTATGAGAGGTTCAAACAGTAGAGGCCCATGCCCAAAAACAAGAGCCCTTGGTTGATTGGTTAGTAGTTCCCTGAGTCTGACGGTCTAGTCTCCTTCGCAGCGGCAGAGCACAGCAAGAGTCATGGCTGTGGCGGCTAATTGTGCAACAAAAGCCCTCCAGCTATCTTCTTCTTCTTCCGCTAGAACCCTCTTTTCTCGTCGGTCTTCACCTCTTCCTAAGCTCAATGGTTTACCTTCTTCTCCCTCTTCGTCTTCTAGAACTTGTACCCAGAACCGCTCATTCTCCTTCTCAAGGTGACCTCATTTTCTCCTTCCCTTATGTGCCCCTTACCAGTTACCCCAACAACCATAACAATTTTCGTTTTGTGTCTTTTAGGGTTCCGGAGCAGTTAGCGGGTGCTTCACAACTAATGTCTCTCACTCCATTACACAGTGCTACTGCCTCTGCCTTGTTCACCTCTCTCCTCACTTTGCACAATTCTAACTCGGGTTCTCTCTCTGAAGGTACCATTTCGTCACGTTTTACGCTCTTATAAGTTTATATGATCCACTTTAAACCATAGTTATCAGTTTAGTTTGTACCCTTTTTATGCATTATCATTCGATTATAGTTATTAAGTTATAGGTCTCTTAAATTCTTAACGATAATTGGAAAATATGCGTTCACTGTCCCGTAATTCTATCATTCCTGCCACACTCAAGTTCAGAATTTGCTCCTGCTTCCTTCATTCTTCACCTTCCTCATCCAATTCAGACCCCACCACCTTCATTTCGAACCTCAATACCCTCCTTCAAGGTCGTGTTCCCCGTTCTCAGCTTCTCCAAATCCATGCGCGCATTTTCCAACTTGGGGCTCATCAGAACAACCTCATAGCTACCCGTCTCATTGGTCACTACCCTTCTTGCATTGCCCTTCGAGTGTTTCGTTGTCTCCACAATCCAAATATCTTCCCTTTCAATGGGATTATTAGAGTCCTCGCTGAAGAGGGTCGCTTTCTCGAATCCTTTTCTGTGTTCAAGGATCTGAAACAGCTTCTTTTGCCGAATGACTTGACCTTCTCGTTTCTCCTCAAGGCATGCTTTGGGGCCAAAGATGCTCGCTTCGTTGAACTGGTTCATACCCATGTTCAGAAGATGGGTTTCCTGGCTGACCCTTTTGTATGTAATGGCTTGGTTGCTGTGTATACCAAAGGCTTTAATGATTTAGTGTCGGCACGTAAGGTGTTTGATGAAATTCCTGACAGAAGTGCAGTTAACTGTTGGACTTCCTTGATAACTGGTTATGCTCAGTCTGGCCAAAGTGAGGAGGTTTTGCAGATTTTTTATGCAATGATTCGGCAGAATTTGCATCCCCAAAGTGATACCATGGTTAGTGTTTTATCAGCTTGTTCCAGCCTTGAGATGCCTAGAATTGGGAAATGGGTTGAGGCTCTCTTAGAATTGATTGATGACAGCATGAATCCTAAAGAACTCTGCCCTGATTCAGTTAATGTTGTCCTTGTTCATCTGTATGGTAAATGGGGAAGGATAGAGAATAGTAGAGGAAGGTTTGACCGAATTTCTGTAGCAGGAAAAAGAAGTGTGGTTCCATGGAATACTATGGTAAGTGCGTATATTCAAAATGGGTGCCCTATGGAGGGTCTAAGTCTTTTCCGCATGATGGTCGAAGAACAAACCGTTAGTCCTAACCATATTACAATGGTTAGTGTGCTTTCAGCATGTGCTCAAATTGGTGATATGAATCTTGGTAGTTGGGTTCATAATTACCTGATATCTACAAGACATAAAGATACCATTTGGTCAAACAGAATTCTTGCCACAGCTTTGGTTGACATGTATTCTAAGTGTGGCTGTTTAGAAATGGCAAAGGATGTTTTTGAGCATACAGTCTCCAAAGACGTCGTCTTATTCAATGCAATGATCATGGGTCTTGCAGTAAATGGTGAGGGAGAGGATGCACTGAAACTCTTCTACAAAATGCCCAAATTTGGCCTAAAACCCAATGGCAGTACATTTCTTGGCGTTCTATGTGCATGTAGTCATTGTGGGATGTTGGAGACAGGGCGCTGGATATTCAAAGAAATGACCTATTCCATTTCTCTCAAATTAGAACACTATGCTAGTTACATTGATCTCCTTGCAAGAGTTGGATGCATAGAAGAAGCTCTTGAGGTTGTGGCTTCCATGCCTTTCAAGCCAAACAATTTTGTGTGGGGTGCATTGCTTGGGGGTTGCTTGCTCCACTCTAGAGTTGAGCTTGCCCAGGACATTTCCATGAAGCTTGTTGAAGTAGATCCAGATAATTCAGGAGGATATGTGATGTTGGCTAATGCACTTGCATATGATAGCCAATGGAGTGATGTCTCAGCACTGAGGTTGGAAATGAAAGAGAAGGGAATCAAGAAACAGCCCGGAAGTAGTTGGATTAGTGTTGATGGAGTTGTACATGAATTTCTTGTTGGTCATTCCTCACATCCTCATGTTGAGGCCATATATCATACATTGAATGGATTAGTGAAGCATATGAAAGCATCAACCCCATTGAGTTTGTGTGCTGTTACTAGATATGATGTTGAGGATTAGGGTTTAGTTTGAAAATTTTAGTTAGTTTGTCTTTTCTTGTAATGAATTCCATTTCACCAAAAGAAAAGAAAAGAAAGGTCGAGTTAACTGTTAATACAGTTGTTGAGAAAGTAGTCTTATGAAGTGTTTTTAGTATTAGGTTTCTATAATTTAACAAAAGAAACACCTGGCCAACAGAATTGGCAACCCTTAGCTTTTGTAATTTATTACTAGGCTAAAATGAAGGTTAGGTAGCTTGTTTGATAGAAAATGGTTGGAAACAATATTGTAAGTTGCATAAGCTTTATCCTTATTCTATGAAAAGAAGTGCACTCTTGAGGAAAGGGTTTTGCCAAAAGAATTGACTAACTCCAATCTAATTGAGCCCAGTAACGTGGCAGGGAGTGTAATCAGATCAAAAGGATTATTGATAAAGAAACCTTGAGGGTGATATTTGCGTCTATTTCAAGGAAGTATGCTTGGTTTTATGAATTTGTTTGCATTTTGCACTTTGCACTTTATGGTGTGCCATAACTTTACGTGTATTCTTTTGTTGTCTTCACCAAATCTTCAAAATGAAAATAGGATTTTCACCTTACGGTCTATTCTGCTGTAACATGTTTAAAATAGTGATTAACTGATTATTGAATATCTTCATTATTATGTTTCACTGTTCATTAGTATTTAGAGTGTGCTTTGTCATGCTTGGGTTAGCCTGTTAGGGCATTTTTGTTAATTCTACAAAAACCTCCTGGCCCTGGATTTGAAATGTTGGATAAATTTGAATTCAGAATCTAATCTAATAATAAAATTTGTGTTTCAGATTAAATCCCCTGATACCTAAAAAGAGAAACTGTCTATTAATGTTGATACCTAAGAACCCTGACATTTACTTCGTTTATGGTGGAACAGGTTTTGCAACACCACTATAGAACGCAGCCAGCAGATGATATATTTGCCTTCAAGTCATCATGTTACCGTTAGGTGCGGGTTTGTTTCAGTACTGGTTTCTGGTAGATACTGATTAATAATGTTATTTGATTAAATTTTCTTTACTCACTGAAACTGTCAAAGTACATACTCTAGTTTTTGTCATTTGAGAGGTGCTTTAACTGGTGCTCAAGCTAGCCTTCAATTTCAGGAAAAATTCAATGTAGAATGTGCGAGATTTATTTTAAGCAATTTTGTTATGCTTGAACCATCATTTGAAATAGCAATAGACAAATGTATGTGACAAATCACCTTCCCATACATAC
Organism: Stylosanthes scabra; assembly: GCA_036250425.1. Taxonomy (NCBI): domain Eukaryota; kingdom Viridiplantae; phylum Streptophyta; class Magnoliopsida; order Fabales; family Fabaceae; genus Stylosanthes; species Stylosanthes scabra. Next base: position 10,015 of record JASCZI010272999.1, on the reverse strand, counting down.
ACTCCACGGTCTTTTCTGGCATTGGGGGTGAGTTTATGAATTATGATTGATAAGGCTGAGCCTGTAATAGAGGAATTTTCTCACCTCTTTTACATTTGAGTAATGTTACATTGTTATCTATACCCATCTTTTCATTTTTTTTTTTTTTTTTTTTAAATTTCGGGGTAAACCAAACCTACTCATTCTCTTCCACCATTAGATGTAGGTGGAGGAAAATAAGTCGGTTTAGTGTAACATAACATATTATTTAAAACATTTTCATATGTAATACTATTTCTGTAATAGTAGATTCTGATCAAGTATTTAGAATGACGTACCTTACTATATGTGCTGCATGTTGGAGCCATAATTCGGTGAATGATGATAGAAAAGGTTTGTTGAACCAATAGACATTTGGAATTGATTTTCGGTTTTTCGGTGATCCAAGCCGTGTATTTATTAGTTTGATACGATAGTAGTTGATATGAGGAAGATAAACCATTAAAGATTGTCAAGCTTCTTAAAGCCATAAATCAGTAAATGATCAAAATTCAAAATTAGACAGTGAAGTAGTTGTTTTCCATTTATATATTACTATTGGCCTCAAATAATGAAAGATATCATACGTGGACATTTCTAGCCATGGGATGGGGCCCTTTCTCCATACATAGACGCTCCAAGTTGCTGTCACACTCCCTTCACTGCGATATAACCCACGCGTTGTATTGTGCGGGTAACACATTATTTACTTCACAAAATTATTTTATCACGCTAAATTATAAAATAATAATATAATGATATATATATTTTGTTTTACTCACAATATTAATTTAAAATATAAATAGATAAAGTGTAATGAATTTTTTAATTATTTTTTTAGATTTTTATATTAATTTTTATGGATATTAATATTAATTTATTAAATTGGACAATTATTAATCATTAAAGTTAAATATTTTGTCAAGTAATTAATTTATTATTATTTTTTTATATATAGTAGGAATATGAAATAAAAAATGAATAAAGTATAATGACATTTTTAATTATCCTCTTTAAATTTTCATATTATTTTTTTATGGGTATTTATATTTATCAATTAATACTTATTAACATTAAAGTTAAATACTTGTTAAATAATTAATTTATTATTAATTTTTTTTTTCATATAGTAATACTTGTCGAGTGATTAACTTATTTGCTTTCTTTTTATATAGTGGGGGATTATAAGCTTTAATCATTTTAGAAGGTAACAAAGTTCTGTAAAGACTTGTTAAATATGAAAATAATATTTCGTCCAAAAGGAAAATGAGAGCCAGAAGATGTAAAAAAAAATGAACAGGGGTTTTTATGTCATATACAAATCACCATGATCTCATAAAGTCATAATAATGTATAAGAATTGGATATCGAATTATCGATTAACAAAAATAGCTATTTCTCCTAACCTATGTGACTTGTATTTATATAAGAAATTATTAGTTGCTCTGAGAGCAACTCTCCTTTTCTGTATATTTTTCTTTTATATGTTTTATCTTTTAATTATTCTCTAAATACTCACTTAAAATTTTTATAAACATAAATTTATTTTTAAATTTTTTTATTTATTCTTTTTGTCATATTTAATAATATGTTAAAGTTATATTTTATATGCTCAATTCTTGTTTTTACTATTTTTAAATTATTTATATCTTTTAATTGGAGTCATAGAAAGAATTTCAATAATCTCATCATCTATTACTAATAACTGTATAGAATAAGTTATTGACTTGTTGATATATTCCTGTTAGCCATATACTCAAATTGTGTTTTTTAAATAACGAGTGAAGATTGCAATTGTATTATACTCTATTAAGATTTTGCATTTTTTTAAAGAATTTTTTAGTGAAACTCCTAATTATTCTATAAAACAGAATGTTGTATTTCAATTATATTTATTTTATATATTTGCGTTGATGAATAATATTCTAAATATTATTTTACGTTGATGAATAAATAATAAAAATAGTTAAAAATAAGAACCAAATTATTGAAATATAAAATTTAATATTTTATTAAATTTTCATAAAAAATGTAAAAATATTGTGTTTCTAAAAACTTGAAGAGAGTATACCGAAGTTAATACGGTGAGTTTTATTATTATTATTATTATTATTATTATTATTATTATTATTATTATTATTATTAATTTTAAAATTTAAAAATAATAAAAATAAGAATTAAACTTATAAAATATAATTTTAACATACTATTAATTGTGATAAAAAATAAATAATAAAAAAATCTGAAATTAACTTATTTTAATAAAAAAAGTCAAGTGAGTACTTACAGAATAGTTGGAAGATGAAAATACATAAAAGGAAAGAATACAAAAAACGTGAATGAAATAACGCATGAGAGAAAATACTACAAAAAATAAGAGGAGCTAGAGAGAGTCCTGTAATTAATATTATAAATTTTATTATTATTATTAATTTTAAATTAATTAAATGCACTCCACGTACAGAAACTAGTCAGAATAAGAAGTTAGGGTTGCTTCGAAAGCAACTAGTAATTTCTCATATATTTATATATATGAGCATATTTTTTCTTTTTTTCTTTTTTATACACGGGATTGTGTAGCCATATAACCTCACTAACATGAATTGCCAATACAATGACATAAACATGAACCTAATATATGTACATAAGAAAAAAGCTTCTTATCTTAGTAATGTTGAGTTGAGAGAACACCATATTAGTTGGACTAACTTTCCAATGTAAGATATATTTTTGCAAAAATCAAATTTCTAACTAGTGAGTTAAACAAACAAAAAGTAAATCAAATAAAATTATTCAAATCCAAAAATAACTCATAAATGTTCACCTAATCTTGTTGTCATGTTCCCCGGGAAACCCTTACTAGTAATAGAGTACCGTATCCTGTAACACACAAGATTAACGCACCAACATAAATATGACCGTTGGTCCCCAACGTTCCGAAATCACTTTACGAATTTCGAAAAAGAATCATATCCACATTCAGTACCCTACTTACCGTTGCAAAACGGCCTCCTCCTCCTTCCCACCATTCCTCTCAAGAACAAGAACAAACCCAACCCACCCCCATACCACCCTCACTCCCTCCCAAGAAAATTTCTTTCCAAGAACAAGAAGCAGCACAAGCAGAATCATCAGTTACTAATAATGGCAACGCTGGCACCTGGAATCCTCCAGAAGCTTCTAGAAGGCCTGAAGACAGGCGTGAAGCCAACGAGCGAGCACCGCAGCTCACTCCTCCAGATAACCGACATAGTCCCTGCGGAGCTCGACGAGAAGAGCCTCTTCCCCAAACACGGCTTCTACATCAAGCTCTCCGATTCCTCACACTCCATCTACGCCGCGCTCCCTTCTGACCAACACGACTTCGTTTTGAGCAACAAGATGCAGCTCGGCCAGTTCATCTACGTTGACAGGCTCGAACCCGGTTCGCCCGTTCCCGTTGTTCAGGGCGCCAAACCGCTTCCCGGAAGACACCCTCTCGTTGGCACTCCTGAGCCCTTGATGGGTTTAAGAGAGAGGGGCTCCCACAAGAAGGAAAATTACGGTTCTGTCCCTAGACGAGGCTCTTGGGAATCTTCTCCCATGGCTGTTAAGCCTGTCAACTTGGATTTTGACCAGTGTACCCCTGTTAAGGGCTCCGTGGTCAGGAGTGTTAGTTCTTTTATGTCGCCGTTGGTTAGAGCCAGGGCTACGCCGGTTTCAGGTGTGAGGAGTTCGGTTGGTGGAGGGGTTCTTATGGCTAAGATGATGGATTCTAAGGCAGAAAGAGAAAAAGAGAGTCCTGGTTCCTTAATTAGGAAAAGCTGTGTGATGGGAAGTTCTTCTACCAAGGTTTTGAGAAGCAGAAGTGTTTGTGAACGAGAGCCTAGGGTTCCTATTAGTCCCTTCAAGCTAGCTGTAGGTACATTCTTCCTCTTTCGTTATTTAATAATCACATTTCTTTAAATGAACATAATAGATGTTTTGTTATGCTATATTTTACTATTTTAGTGTAGAATTTGTGTTTATTGTGCAATTTTCTGAGGTTGCTATGTGGTGAATTTCACCGGTATATTGCAGGAAAAGAAAAGCACTACTCCGCCGCCGAGGTTGAGGAATGCGGCAAGGGCGGTGTGTACCCCCGGTGTTGCCGGAGATTCGCAGAGCCAGCAGGACTCATCAAACATGGCTTCTCAGTCTACAACTAATAATTCTGCTTTTGATAACTCCAATAGTCTTAGCCTTCCTATGAATTTACCAGGAAAGCTGAGCTCACTAGGAAAGGTAGTAAATTCGAAAAAGGTTGCTGACTTTGCATTCTTCAATGGTTGAATTCCAAACTTATAATTTTTGCATCTATGTTCTTTCCTTTAACAGGAAGCTGTGCAGCAGAGAGAAGTGGCTCAAAAGATTGCACTTCAAGCATTAAGAGATGCTTCAGCTACTGAAACTGTAGTCCGGTCCCTCAAGTATTAACTCCTTCCCAATTTGATTTCGTATATGAGCTTTGTTTTGTTCTTTTTTATACTAAATTTGCAATAGCTTATAGAAATTCGTCCTTTTAGGATGTTCTCGAATTTATGCAAATCAGCTCGAGCCGATGCTCCTGCGGCCTGTTTCGAGCGGTTTCTTGAATTCCACAACGAAGTTGTGCAAGGAATTAGTGACATGGTGTCCATTCAAGCAGCTACTTCAGCTTCAGAATTGGCTCAGAAACCAC
>JASCZI010272998.1:6740-19614 GCA_036250425.1 Stylosanthes scabra | reverse complement strand
GAAGAGTTTATTGATCACAGAGTGCGAATTCACACTCTCAAAAGGGGGTTACACGGTTGGTGCTAACCAACTGTAGAGAGAATCTCTCTCAGGTCTAACAGAATTCAAGAAATGCAAAAGACTGCACTAAAGCTAACACAATCTCTTATTTATAACTGGCTACTACCCTATGCCAGCTCAGCATCCATTAACTAACTAACAAAACAGTTATTAGCTAGCTAAACTTACCGAAAACCTGCAAGGAACCGGCTACTTACCTCTTCTTGTGTAAACTACCCCAAACCTATTGTTAGGGGAAGCTCTAACACAATCCTTATTGAACTATGAGTGTATACCATAGCACATGGCCAGTTGTTTTAATGGTGTACAATTTGCCCCCTTGGATGTCAATGAAGGCTGAATATTGCATGTTCTCTTTGCTCATAGCTGGACCACAATCACCTGGGAATAACATTGATGTTTATCTGCAACCACTTATAGAAGAGTTGAAGGAACTATGGGTGTCGGGGGTTAATACGTATGATTCTTACAAACATGAAACATTCCAATTGCATGCCTCACTTCTTTGGACGATTAATGACTTCCCTGCGTATGCTATGCTGTCAGGTTGGAGTACAAAAGGGAAGTTAGCTTGTCCTTGTTGTGGCTATGATACTTCTTTTTGTTATTTGAAACATAGTCAAAAGACAGTTTACATGGATCATAGGCGGTTTTTGCCAATTGACCATGCATGGAGGTCTAATAAGAGATCTTTTTATGGTAAAACCGAATTCAGATCTCCCCTAAAATGTTAACTGGTGCAGAGGTGCTAAATATGTTAAATTCAATAGAGAGTGCTTTTGGAAAGACACAACCCAAGAATATAGGGCAATGGAAAAAAATCAATTTTTTTTTTGAGTTACCATACTGGCAGGATAGTATGCTCAGACACAATCTTGATGTCATGCATATAGAGAAAAACATAGTTGACAGCATTGTTGGTACTCTGTTAGAGATTCCTGGCAAGACAAAAGATCATGTAAAGGCTCGTTATGATCTTAAGGAGATGAGCATTAGAAATGATCTCCATCCAAGGGATACAGAAGATGGGAAAAGAACCAAACTTGCTAGATCATGCTTCTCTATGACCAAGGAGGGAAAATTCGTCTTTTGTGGAGTTCTGAAGACAGCAAAACTTCCTTATGGTAGTGCTTCAAATATTTCTCATTGTGTACAGCTAGCAGAGAGGAAACTTTATGGTTATAAAACTCACGATGCTCACTTCATGTTGCATTATCTCTTGCAAATACCAATCAAGAGTATTTTTCCTGAACATGTTGTTGTTCCTCTAGTTCGCTTGGGTTCTTTTTTCCGTCGAATTTTTCAAAAGGAAATCTCTTTAGAAAAGATTCACAACTTGGAGATCGTGGAGACCCTATGCCAACTGGAGAGGGTTTTCCCTCCTACCTTTTTTGATATAGTGGTTCATTTGCCTGTTCATTTAGCAAATGAGGTTAGGTTGGGTGGCCCTGTCCAATTTCGTTGGATGTATCCTGTTGAAAGATACATGTGCACATTGAAATCATATGTTCGTAATAGAAGTCATCCAGAGGGATCAATTGCAGAGGGTTATTTGGCTGAAGTGTGTTTAACCTTTTGCTCTAGATATTTGCATAAAGAAGTGAAAATAAGATTCAACAGGGTATCTCGAAATAGCGATGAATGTACGTTAAGCAAAAATCCATATTCAAACTTGTTCTTGAACAAAGTAAGTCCATTGGGTGGGAAAAATGGGCAACTTATTGTTTTGGATGAGAGATCACTGATTCAAGCTCATGCATATGTAATGAATAACTGTGATCAGCTGGAACCTTATATGAGGTATGTTGTGTGAGAATTTAATTTATATTATATTAATTTTGCTATCATTTCCTTCATGGACAAATTATTTATCTTGTCTCTTCTAAAGAACATGGTGAACAACAAAAGTTGGATAAACGAAAGCGGAAGTGGAACGTTGTTAAAGATCAGAGTCAAGATTTTGTTGAGTGGTTTGTAGGTCGTGCTAAGAAAGATGATGTTCCTACCTGGTTACGAGACTTGTCTACTGGTCCAAATAAAGTTGGGAAAAAGTTTTTTGCCTATCTCGTTAATGGTTATAGATTCCATACAAAGAGGAGAGAAGTAATGCGAAAAACACAAAATAGTGGTGTCACTGTGGTGGCTGAAACCACAAGCTTTCCTAGTGTTAATGATAAAAATCCAATCAAGGCCAACATAAGATATTATGGAAGAATTATTGATATTGTTGAGCTGGATTATTATAACCATTTTCAGGTTGTGTTATTTAAATGTGAATGGTACGTGGCTGAAGAAGATAATTATGTCTTGACATATGTTCATTTCAACAAGAAATGTTACCAAGAAGAGTCATTTCTATTAGCAAGTCAAGCCTATCAATGCTTTTTTGTGAAAGATCCGTACATTCCCCATAAACACTATGTGGTTAAAACGGTTCGAAGAGACTTATTTAACATGGGAGTTCAATCAGTGTTTGATCCTAATTTAAAGGAGCCACATGAATCTTTAAATAGTCCGATATCATTGAGTGATATTGTTGAGGCTGATTTGGTTAGACAAGGTGTGCAGCCCACCATTGTTGACAAGGCTCCGAATACCTCTAGAACCCAAAAAATAGAATATGAAGAGTTTAATAATGATGAGGAGATGTAGTTACTTTGAGGGCACATTTCATTATTATCATTTTTATATTTATAAAACTAGTCAATATGTTTATTTTTGTCAAATTTTCTTGTGTTTGAAATAATCTTTATGTTGTGCTTGACTTATCTTTTTTTTCATCCTATTCTAATTGTAATAGGCTTACCAAAAGAAAAAGACTGGTGGTGCCTTTATCCCAAAAGGAGAAACAAAGAAGTCCACTGAAGAAGAAAAGTCCATCAAAGATTGCAAAAAATGTTGCATTTAAGAGCGCTCATGCATTAGTAAAGAAATTCCGATCAGGAAAAGAAGAAGTATTAGTTGCTTGTGGAGTTGGTAAAGATGATGAAACAAATGGGAAAAGAGAGATGCCACCAATGAAAAAGGGGACAATCAATGAGGGGAAGGAAAAATGAGATCACACTATGAAAAAAAGGATGACAACAAATGAAGATGAATGTCAAAGTAAGCTGGAAAAAAAATTGAAGGGCGATGAAAATGCAGAGGGAAGTAAGATTCCAATGACAGTGGATATGGCAACCAAGAAACAAGAGGCTCAAACAATAGTAGAAAGGAAGATGGCAAACTCTTCCAAAGATGTTGAAGGAATAATTAATAGCACTATGGAAACAAGAAATGACAAGAAAAAGGCTCACATCCCAGCAATGACCTTAGATGAATTTTTTGAAGAATATGAGGTAAATCCAATAGATGAGGATGAGGAAGAATATGATGACACTTGTGATGATCAAGACCCTAGCACTTAGGATAAAGGTTTATCTTATTGCTTTAATTATTTACTTTATTTATTCATTTATTTAGGTGTTAGATGGTTAATTTATTCATCTTATATGTGTATATGTCTTGCAATTTATTGTATTGGCTGCAACTAACAAAATGATGTTAAATGACTGGTGTGACCAGTAATAGTCTCAAATGGTTGCAACCAAGATGCTGCAGTATTCAAACGTAATTTGCATAAAGTAACAAGCAAGATGCTGCATTATTTAAACCTATTCAATGGAGCTTCTAATTTTTTTTCCCTTTACTCTTGTCCCCTGTTCTTTTCTTTCATTGGCTGCTTAAGATAGTGATTATATGTAAGTAATGCTTGGCTGCTATTTATTTATATGTGACTGATGTTCAAATTTAGCATTGTTGTAATAGAAACAGAAACAACAAAGAAGAAAACTCGAGGCCCCACTCTCTTCATGAAGATTCATGACATGAAGGAAAAAATAGAGTTAACATGGAGGAGAGGAAAACCTATAGGTCCTACAAGGCATAAAGTTCTAAGCTTTAGTCGTTTCTTGGGCACACTTGCTAGAGATACAAACTCAGTCACATTGCTATATACTAATTGGCAAGCTGTGCCGAATGAGAATAAGAATAAAATGCTTACTTATGCCAAAGTGGGTGAGTAATGTTTTCTTAAACTTATGTACATTAAATTACATGCTTTAATCTTTTCTTTTTTCTAATCTAACATTAATAAAATATTTGGCAGCAAAAGTGTAATGTTCCAAAAGATGGAGAGTTTTGGGTGATGGCTAGGAAACAATTTAAGAAACGAATCAAGGAATTGCTTTATACACCATATCAATCATTCAGGGATATGCTCAAAAATCGTCCAACGACTATATCGAAAGACCATTTCCGAAAACTGGTTCGATTTTGGAACTATGAAGTAACATCAGTATGATCTTTTAATACTGAAAGTAATGCTTTTAATGTTTGTGTGCAGCCAAATACCATTATTAACTTAATATGTTTTAATTTACATTAAATTCTAGGCCATATCGAAGAAGAATAAAGAGAATAGATCCAAGCAAAAGTGTAATCATAGAATGGGACCCGTTAATTTTGAATTGATCCGCGCTGAACTGGTATGTTCTTTATAAATATGTGCCTATGATTTTTATGAATTTTAAGTGAGGATATTTAGTCATGTTTGGTATTGCTCTTTGTATAGCGTGCTGGAAAGGAAAACAATGAAGAGCCTTCACAAGCTGAAATGTTTGTCGCAACTAGAACAAACAAAAAAGGAGAGTCACTTCATTCATCAACACAAGAAATGATAGTAAGTTATTTGAAGTAATATCTTGATTTCTTTAGGAATTGATATATGAAATATGAAATTGTTCAAGTTGTGGTAGTGAAAAAGAAAAGTAGAATTCAGTCTTATATTATATCTTCATATAATGATCTTCTAATTTCATGAAAGAACATAACATATCTAGATAAACTTGGTTATTTATTTTGGGGGTTGAGTCTGCTATTGTTATACCGATTTTATGTTACTTGTATAATTATAGGACTATGTTAAGGATCTGAAGGAATCTGGACATAGTGATTATGAGACATTTGATGAGCTGTTTGGAAAGGAGAGACATGGTCGAGTTCATTTGTATGGCCGAGGAGTCACGAAAATCTCTCTCCAGAATGACAAAGAGATCGAACAACTCAAGCAACAACATAAAGAAGAAATTTCATCAGTGAAAAATTCTTTTGATAAAATGATGGATGGTATAACAAGTTTGTTAAAGGGGTTGTTCTAACAGGTTAATCCTGCTTTGAATTCTGAACAATTACAGGTTATGATAGAAACTGCCCAAAAATCTGCACCTGATGCAAACAGTGCACCAAATGAGGTGCGGCAAAATGTTCCTCCATCATCTGGATCGAGTTATATGCCAAACAGTGAGGAAGTAAGTACCTATACTTTTACTTGAATTTTTATCACTTAATTTAGTAGTTAAAATATTAAATTGCTGTAGAGTTAGATTAGTTTTGTAGGAAAAACATATTTAACGATATATTTCTATTGTTGTTGAGAAATTTGAGAATTTGCTTTTTTGTTGTAATTTTGGTCACTTGGAATGTGAAGAATATATAATGCCATATTTAAAGGAGGTAATGTTGATGATCATAAGGAGGCTGCCATAAACCAATTGATTTTGACAAAATGACTTGTGGCAGCAAGAGTGGAATCTGAGGAGGGAACATTACATGAGTTAATTGAAATGCTAAAGTGAAAATTAATGTTATTAAACCTGCAGGGAGATTTTTATGATATTTATATTTATTTGTGTTTTGTGATTTTGTTGTTGTTTTGCATTTGAATTTTGTAACAGCACTCACTTCCCTTGCTGGGAACATGATGAGATGGAACTTGTCCTCTTTATAAATTTATTTTCACTCAAATCAAGTGATTAATATGTTTGCTATTTTTTGTAGTGCAGGAGGACTAATTGAAGTGTAGAACACTATTTAGGGATTATACTTTGGATGTCTACTCTTTTAGATAATTTGGTTGTCTTTTTTTTAGGAGTTGATACTGAGATACTATGTTAGTTTGAGATACTATGTTATTTTGTTAGCCATTTGAGCTATCAGATAAATATTTTATTGCAAAGACTATGATGCTTGTTGATTTATATTTTAGAATTTAGTTTTCGATTACGAATTTTAAATATTACAACTTTAATAAAGTCATTAAAATTATGTATAAGAAATATAGATAAAATATGTGAAATTGTAGCCACAAAAATAAAAAGTGACTGTAGAGTGGTCTATTATCACGATTTTGATTCGTGACTACAGAGTATTCTGTTGTCACGGTTTTGAACGGTGACTGTACCCCAATCTACCAAACGCCTGAAAGCTACCTGTTGTCGCGGTATTAGCCGTGGTTATAGCTTAGTCTGTTGTCATGGTTATTAACAGTGACAATAGGTCTTTTTCAGAAAACGTGACTATATATCTGTATTCACGTTTTTCAAAACGAAAAGCAAAACCGTGACCATAAGTTAAAAAAACACGTGACTAGAGAACTATAGTCACCCTGGGTATTTCACACGGTCGAAAAACGTGACGTAAAACCTGAAACGGTGACCATAGATCTGTTGTCACATTTTTCTATCTTTAGCTATGGTCATGGTTTTCAAACATGACAACAGACCATATTTCTTGTAATGAAAGTTGTTCTGCGCACCCAGGAGTGATTCAAGTTAACACCAAGCTATTGACCCAAATCTCGAGTGAACAGGATGGAAGAAACACCATAAAACATCATTTAACATTTTTAGAGCATAAAGCTTTAGATTTATCAAGATTTACTTTTAAATCAGAATCCTTACAGAGGTTATCCAAAGTAGCCATAACAAATTGAACCTGAGATTTCTTAGCTTTAATAAAAGTAGATCATCAGCAAACATGATATGGGAAATATGAGGCCCACCTCTAGAGATAGCAATCGGATCCCAATAGCCATTATCCACAAATTTGTTAATATAACAATCTAAATGCTCCACACATATAAAAAATAAATAGGGCGACATAGGATCACCTTGGCGCAAGCCTCTAATAGGGATAAAGCTATCCAACCTACTACCTTTCCAAAGAATTGATAGTGAAGAAACTTTAACATAAGACACAATAAGCTTAATAATAGAAGGAGGAAACCCAAAACTAGTAAGAGAATGATCTAGGAAACGTCAGTCAACTCTATCATAAGCCTTTTTTTGGATTTGGTATGTTTTATGAAATGGAGAACCTCTTGAGCAATAATGGTATTATATGGAGTGCCTCTACCTGGAATAAAACCGCCTTGAAGCGGACCAATGATTTTCTCCAAGAAAGGTCTAAGACGATTAACCAGAACCTTGGTGATAACTTTGTATAAGACATTGCAGAGACTAATTGGCTGAAAATCCTTCTTGACATTAGGGGCAGCCACCTTGGGAATAAGCACTATAAGTCTCCATAAGGTTAGGGTTAGCAAATTTCCTGGCAAAAGCATACCGAACCAAATGACAAACATTTGAACCAACAGTATCACAATTTTCTTTAAAAAAGAAAAAAAGGTTTGAAAACCATCTGGAACCGTGGCTTTAAAGGAACCCATGCCAAAAACAACATTTTTTACTTCAATAAGAGAGACCGGCTCAGTTAACTTGCTACAAGCATTAAGACTAAGTTAGGGGAAAGCAATATCATCCATACAATCCAGATCGATACTCTCCACGGAGCAAAAGAACTATTTGAAGTAAGAAAAGGCCTCAGATTGAAGAATAGAAGGATCTGTGGCCCAAGTCTCATCCCCAAGGAAAAGACCATTGATCTTGTTGTGTTTTCTCCTGATCAAAGTTTGAAGATGAGAGAATTTAGAATTTCGATCTCCAGAGCGCATCCACTGCTCTCTAGACTTTTGAAACCAGAAAAGCTCTTCTTGGAGAAATAGAGAATTATAATCATCAGTAAGTTGTTTCTTCTTGATCCGAAGAGAAAGAATATCCACATGTTTTAATCGCCTTTGAATAAACCCAATCTGATTCTCAAGCTGGCGCTTACGAGCAAAAATATTACAAAAATATTGGAATTAAATTCCAAATATTACCAATTGTTACATAATGATATATTTATATTAAATTTTTAAATAATTATTATTGGATAAATTCTCTATAATATACTGATATATATAATGACTCTATATACTTATTAAATATTTTAATATTTGTATCTTACTAAAACATTAAATCAAAGAATTAATAAAATATAATTAATATTAAATTAAATAGATAAGGTAAAAACCTAATTCCAATTCTTCCACCGTAGTCCGTAGTATAAAAAATTTTAAAGTTTTGCAACTTAGAAGTGATAATGTGTAAAGTTTGAAGTCATTAATTAGTTAGGAAATTAATCACAATGAGTAAAATTTGAAGGTTCTAACCAATTAGGATTTTTTGTTTTTGAAAGAAAGAGAACTTGTATTAAGAAAAAGGGCTCATGATATCAAATTACAAATCTCTAAAGGAGTTTCTTCCAGCCACATCAAATTTGGTCCGGTAACAGTAATGTTAGCAAGAGTGTGTGCTACTAAGTATCCTTGTCTCTTAACATGTATAAAGTTTTAAAACTTAAACCTATTCAAAAGGGATTTACAGTTTGCAATGATAATTCCAAAGGATGCGCCAAAAAAATGTGTTGAGTTTAGGCCCTTTATCACCACTATACTATCTCCTTCTAATTCTATGTTGAAGAAACACCATTGGGCTGCCAATTGCAGACCAAAAAATACAACTATTGCTTTGCTTTATTCACTAAGAGAGAAGAGGCTATCTCCAATGTGGCAGCTGCCATAATTGCTCCTTCCCAATTCCTAACCACCACACCAACTCCTCCCCTTTTCCCATTAATCAAAGCCGCGCCGACGTTCATCTTGTATATGCTAGGTGATGGAGCAACCAGAAATTAGGACTCTGACTTGTGCAAAATTGGTCCTCTGCAACAAGTTGATGGGTTTTCTCCAAAATCATCTTTGGTTTCAATTCCTGCTTCTCGAAGATTAATTTGTTCCTTCCTTGTCAAATCGAGTGGAGACAGCAGAGGAATAGTGGTCGTCGATCTTCCATTAGAAGGCTGAGCATCGCTTGGACCCATTCTTAGAGAGACAGTTTTGTTGCCGCTTCCGTCCGCAATGAGAAGGAATAGCAGAACCAAAAGTGCCTGCTCCAATTACAGTCTCTGAACAGGTGCATGTCTGTTTCTCCCTTTCATGGCATCTAGGGCAAATAGTTGGGCATCTAATTCCCCTTTTCTGCAGATTCGTTCCCGTTTGCAAGGATCGGTTCAAAAGTCTCCAAACAAAATTTTAAGTTCTGAGAGGATCTCCAATTTTCATATATGCAATAAAAGCTTAAATGATAATGTGTATAGTTTGAAATTAATTAGAAAATTAATCGAATTCTAAAGGCCATTGCTAATCCAATTTGGACTATTAAAAAGGAACAAGTAAATGAAAAAAATAATAATTGAACCTAGTATACTTGATTTGGTAGTATAAAAATTAACCAATTGAACTACATATATAGAATATAGTATGGCATCACTAATCTATTTCTTTTTATAATATAGAAAATGAGAAACCAAAGTAGCTCCATATTCATTCTCACACATTTGGATTCATCTTCTTTTGCCATATCATACGAAATCCAACGTGGCACTACTTAGGTTTCTTTTTGTATTTAGGACTACTATTTCTTCTTCTTCTTTTCACTTTTTTTTCTGCTTAGGATTCTTTTTATTTTACCTTCACACTTTTATATTTATAACACTTTATTGCTTTAGATTCCATTTGTTTTACGTTCTTACACTTATTCACATTTATTTTTTTTTAGGTTACTATATCTTTTCCTTGCATGTTAATGTTATCTTTAATAGGTGATGATTTAGTTTCTATAACTTACGGTTCTTTTTTCTTTTTCTTCTCAACATTTATGTTTTTAGTTTACTATATACTTATAATGTTATTTTTCTAATATGTATAAATTGAATAATAAAACATAATTCACCTATTGACTCACTATGTTTACTATATAAATAAACATTCTCTTCATACATTTTCTTTATCTTCTATCACTTAATCTCATCCAACTCTTTTTCTTCCATTTGTACTATTATTATTAGTTTGTAAAGAGATTGAAATCTTTTCACATTTCGTCTTATTTTCTCCCACTTAATTTGATGTTTCATTCTCTTTCCTTCATTTGCATAGGTATTTAAAGTCTTCATACATTTTCTTTATCTTATTTCACCTAATCTTATGCCTCTTACTCTATATATGTAGCATTACTGAAAATATTTATTCCTTTTATTACTCCTTATTCCATCTTTGCATTTCAAGTCTCTATCAGAATATCATATTAACAAATTCAACGAATGGCATAATTTCTCAAGCTATTTAATACTCAAAAGCCTTCTCCTTCCAAAAGCCTCCTACTTAGTAGATCCAAATTATCATAATTATCTTCAATTTTTATTCAACTATTACTTAAAACTATCACTTTTCCAATTAAAAGTCATTGAAACACAACTAGCACACACCGGCCATGAAAAAATATACAACATAAATATTTTTGCATTTAAAAACATCTATTTATTTATTTATAATCTATTAACTTAGAAAGCAAGGTATATAGTTCCAAAATCATCATCTTTAAACACTTGATTTCACTATATTTTGTCACATAATTTTTTTTACCTAGGTCGAATGTAGCATTCTATCTTTGTATTATATTATAGGATGATTCTTATTGTATTTCATCTTCTTATAATCTTAGGATTCTTTTATAATATGTTTTTTCTTTAATAGCTATAATTGTGTTATAAAATTTGCTTATTAGTCTTTAATCTTAGTTTTCATATTCTCTTATTCTTTATTTTTATGAAAGTTACTCTATGTACACTTTCAATGTCATATTAATTACTTTTTAATAGGTATAAATTGAATTAAACGTTATTTTTTCTCTCCTCTGATACTCACGTCTTATCTTTGCTATATATATCAACATTTTCTTCACACATTTTCTTTATCTCATCTAATCACATAATCCTATATTCTTATACCTCTTCTTCTTTCTTACCCTCCACTTTTGCTAATTTGTTGCACAACTATTTAAAGAATAAGTTAATGACCATAATTTTTATTTTTATGTTTTAAGTTTGTTAAATAATGTATGTACTAAATGATTTTGTAATTACAATTTTTAGTTTTTTTCTTAATTTTTTATGCAATTGTATGTATTCGTTAGTTATATAGTATATTTGTCGCATATATATTACTATTTTTTCTTCTGTCAACAGTTTACATTTTTTTAGATACTGTTTAGTTGTAATATAATATATTGCTAAAAATACATGTTGTTATAATTTATAAAAAATAATAATTAAGCCACGCACTTATATATATCCTCCATTCTTATTAAAGTTCTCCACAAGTATCTAAAAGATAAGGTTGATGACCAAAGTTTTTTTTTCAGTCAACTAAATTTATATGAATTAGCTAATAAATTCCATAAAATACTAAAATCTATGATGTATTTTATAATTTTTGGTCTAATTGTGTTTTTCTTTCCTGATGGTCGTCTATTGTATTTATTCGTTACTTATTACGCTTCTTTTCTTTTTCAACAATTAAATATTATTAGTATCATTTAATTGTGATAATAGTTTTAAAAATACATGGTATATATCATAATTCATTAAAAATAAAATTATCAAATTAAATATTAGTTTCAATTATTGAAATATTATACTTACAATTTATATAATACCCTCATCATCTTTATTTAAAAATAATTAAACAAAAGTGATTAAGTGAGTGTTTAGAAAATTAAAAATAAAAATACTATATAATGATAAAAGACATAATTTTAACTGAATATTTTCATAATTTTAAATATTTAAATAATGTGTATCTTTTAATTTCATAATTAATATATTATATAAAAACATATATTCATATTACTCCGTGCAACGGGGCTAAACCTAGTTCTTTTATAAAACAATGATCCTATTGTTTTTGAAGATTTGTCAATGGATATCAGGATCGTCTTGGCCCATAGCTAACCAACTCAATGAGCATATCTTCTAACAACTGCTCTTTTATATTTCAGAGTATCACAACTAGCTATTCACTAACTATTGAAAGTACTAATGTACGTTCCGGTTCCATCTCTTAGTAAACCCTAATTGATTAGAATTTAACTTAAGCGTCGAAGTAGTACTTCTTCCACTATTGGTCGAAATGTTGCTTACCCACCATAGAAGGAGATCGGATCAAGCTTGCCCCCAAGGCAGAATGAGTTGCTCCTCTCTGTAGGATCAGCATACCAAAACAATATATATATATATATAACTTTGCAGCCAAAACTCGCAGGTCATACAAGATGGCCAAATTATTTTTTAACACATAATCCGTTAATATAATATCACATTAATCTGTTAACTATGTAATCAATGAAATTTAATATCCACAACAAAGTGTGGTTATTTTATATTTTTATTTAACAGAATAAGCTAAGTATACAAGGCTTCCTTACTCGTTTAAGTAAATAAAGCTCAACTCATCTGTGTTGCTCAGAGGGTTTTTTAGACACAAAATAAAAATAATAAATCTCAACTCAAGAATAAATTTTATTGTCTAAAAAGGAAAAAAAAAAAAAGAGAAGTAATATATTGGATGGTAGATTAATGATTTTAATCATACAATTAGTTTCACAGTTAGTTAGATTATTAGTAAGTATATAAAGTAGATAGTTAACTCTGTTTAGGTAAGAAGCTTACATTCTCACTTTCCCTTTCTTTGTTCTGAGAACTCTGTACCCTTTCTCTC
>JASCZI010272995.1:3328-19663 GCA_036250425.1 Stylosanthes scabra | reverse complement strand
TTAAAACAGCTAACAAGTTATAAAACTTTTACGGCTATAGTTTTCGTAAAACCTTTTCTTTAAAAAACATTTTCTTGTGTGTGAGAGAGAGAGATAATAAACTTTGATTCTTGACAAGAATTTTTACCTAAGTCCTAGACTCTAAAAGGTCTTCAATCTTGCGGACTTCGTTTTCTCGTCGTTGTTGTTGTTTGCTTTCAAGTGAATCCTCAAACTTTTGGTGGTTGTTTATCAACTCCACAATGGTTGTCATTCATCAAAACCTAATCATAAAAACCTTGCATGCATATTGTAACATGGTTTACAACCCATACCTCATTCATGGTGTAGAATCGAAGGGGATGGAACAAGCTTCGAGTAGCCGCAAACGGTACGTCAATCGGAGCTCCAGATCAAAAGTTATCGCGATCGGAAGTCGCCGATGAATAGTGGAGAATTGATTCTGAACCAATTCTCTCAACCCACTTCAGCTGAAGTTGAGAGAAATGAGGTGGTTTGGCCACCTTGGTCCTTATATACTCACTAATGTGGTTCGGTTATTTCGCGGTTTGGTCCGATTCGGGCCAAACTTTTAGCGACGGATTCTAGTTTATGTACGTGTTTCCTCACCTCTATTTTGTTCCAGTTCATTACCGTCGGCGAAAATCCGGTTCGATCGGCTCAGCTAACGGTACGGGGTTTACAGATTTTGATTGATTTTGCATGATTTTAGTAGATTAGATTTGATTATATTTGATTTAGATACAATACCTCTTTGATTATTGATTTTGTCTAATTAGAGAATTGATTGATCATTATTGCTTGGTCCGTTAATCCTCGTGGGACGATAACTCTTACTCACTTTTATTACTTGATACCATCCAGTGGACTTGCCGGTGGAAGTCTGAAATTCCGAAAGGATTTCGGGCATCAAGTTTTTGGCGCCGTTGCCGGGGATTAATCAGATTAACAATATAGTATTAATTGGTTCTCTAACTTAGACTCTTTTTCTTTTTCTTTACTAATTTGGGACTTCCTTCACTTTGACGTTGGAAGCTCCCACTCGATTTGTTTGTTTGGTTACTTGTGTATGCAGGGAAACAAGGACAAACAGATCTTGAACTTTGATCCTGAGATTGAGCGGACCTTGCACAAACTCAGGAAACAATCCAAGCAGGCTCACGAAGGTTCTTCTGAGGAAGGTTTTGAAGAAGTCAAGGATAATATGGCTGACGAAGGAACACAACAGAAAACTTTGGGAGAATATTATGTTCCCACTATTGTTAGCTGCGGCAGTAGCATAGTCAGGCCAGCTGTTGATGCCAATAATTTTGAGCTGAAACCCTCTCTGATTCAGCTTGTACAACAAGAACAGTTCTATGAAAATTCACATGAGGATCCAAACTTGCATATATCCACCTTTTTGCATCTTTGTGATACACTAAAGTGTAATGGCATCTCTGGCGATGCCATCAAGCTAAGGTTTTTCCCGTTTTCTCTGAGGGATAAAGAGAAACAGTGGTTGCACTCTCAACCGCTTGGTAGCATCACTACTTGGGACGATTTGGTCAGCAAATTTCTCTCCAATTTCTTTCCCCCTCGGAAGCATGCAAAGCTTAGGCATGACATCCAATCCTTTGCTCAAAAGGATGGAGAGTCCTTATATGAAGTCTGGGAAAGATACAAGGAGATGATTAGAAGATGTCCCGGCAATGTCTTTCCCGAGTGGCTGCAAGTGCAGACCTTCTATGACGAATTGACCTCTACTTCAAGGATCTTAATTGATTCCTCCTCAGGTGGTTCTTTACAAACAAAGACAACTGAGGAAGCTCTTGCATTGATTGAGCTGACTGCTAAAAATCAATATATGAACACCTCTGAGATGAACACAGTGAAGAAAGGTGTCATGAAAGTGGAGACGGCCAATGCTCTAATGCCCCAACTCAGTGCTATGAATAAAAAGTTGGAGAAACTAGAAGCTTCAGCCATGAGTACTCAAGTTTCTTGTGGCCTGTGTGGTGGTCCTCAAGAAAACCACAACTGCAGTTTGCTTCAAGATGATCAATCTGCCGCTGCACAAGTGAACTATGTGGGTAATCAGTCAAGGCCTCCATACAATGATCCCTACTCCAAAACCTACAACCCCGGTTGGAGAAATCACCCCAATTTCAGTTGGGGAGGTAATCAAGGACAGCAAGGGCAATGGAACAACCACAACTCTCAAAGACAACCCCCATTCCCTTCACCTCAACCTCCTCCAAAGCAACCGAGTCATCTTGAAGAAGCCTTGACAAAACTTACCCTCAATACCAATACTTTCATGGAGGAAACAAGGGCTACTTTCAAAAGCCAAGGGGATTCTATCAAGAGATTAGAAGTACAAATGGGAGAAATTGATAATCAGCTTCAACATAAGGCTCCCAATACTTTTCCAAGCAATACCATCATAAATCTGAATGCAGAATGCAAAGCTATTAGTGTCAAAATGGTGGAAGAAGCACCAATTCAAGAGAAAAGGTTGAGGCCAAAGCTATATCCTCTTTTCCTCCCCCAAGACCGAAGTCATCAAGTGAGACACCAAAGCCTCTCTCAAAGTTCTTAGAAGTTTTTGCTTGCTTAGAGATCAATATGCCTTTGTTGAAGAACTTGAGAGAGATGCCGGCCTATGTTCATTCAATGAAGAAACTTCTATTGAAGAAGTGATCTTTGAAGAAAGGAGATACAGTGGTGATGACCAAGGAGTGCAGTGAGCTCATCCAAAGAAACTTGCCCACTAAAAAGAAAGATCCGGGTAGTTTGCAACTCCCTTGCGCCATTGGAGACACTTCATTTGAGAGAGTGCTATGTGATCTTGGCTCTAGTATCAATTTAATGCCTCTCTCTCTCATGAAAAAGCTTGGAATTAAGGAGGCGAAGCCCATTAGAATTGCCCTACAATTAGCTGACAAGACAAGGAGACTTGCTCATGGAGTAGTTGAGAATGTCTTGGTTCAAGTAGGCAAGTTCTTCTTCCCTGTTGATTTTTTGATTCTGGATATGGAAGAAGATGTGGGAAACCCTCTAATCTTGGGAAGACCCTTCCTAGTGACTTCAAGAGCTTTAATTGACATGGAAAGTGGCGAATTGATGCAGAGAATTCATGATGAATGCTTAATCCTCCAAGTCTATAAAGCTCTGCATCCCCCACATGATTCCAAAACTTGTATGAAGGTGGAAGAAGTTGATCCAGCAAGCACAAAACCTCCAGACAAGAAAGATAAAGTTCCAAAGAAGAAATCCAAGGAAGACAAAGGAAAAATTAATGAATCTGTGAAGTTTCAGTAGACCCAAAGAGTTCTAACCGTGCCTTCTTTCTCTGCCATCATGGGAAGTAATAACAAAGCTTCTCCCAAGGATGTCAGCAACAAGTTCTTTGATCCACCATGAGAACAACCTCAATGTCAAGCTAAGTGACGATAAACAAGCGCTTGGTGGGAGGCAACCCATCCAATATATCCTTTTAGTAGTAATTTTATTTCTGTTTGTGTGTGTCTAGTTAGGGATTACATTCACTAATCTAAGTTTCTGCAGATCAATATCATTAAGTGACATACTTTGTAACTTACAGAGAAATTCTGTTATGTAAGTGATTTGTGATTACAGGGACTTGATCTTTTTGCTGAGGAAATTAAAAAAAGAAAACTAACAGAGGATCTCTGTTCTGTTAGTTATAGGGACTTGATCATTAAGTCATGTTTTAGCCCCAACACCTGAACCTTGCCACCACCACGTTTTGGCCACACTAAAACGTGGTGGAAA
This sequence comes from Stylosanthes scabra, assembly GCA_036250425.1. Classification (NCBI taxonomy): domain Eukaryota; kingdom Viridiplantae; phylum Streptophyta; class Magnoliopsida; order Fabales; family Fabaceae; genus Stylosanthes; species Stylosanthes scabra. The sequence continues at coordinate 15,886 of JASCZI010272995.1, read as the reverse complement.
CGTAGCCTAAACCAATTCAGCCAAACCAAGCCCACCACCATCCCATGTCACGTTTTCACCATGTTTTGGCCTAGCCAAAACGTGGCCCTTGATCCCCCCAAACGTGACACCCATGTACATTCCTCTCCAAACCGAACCCAACCCCCATCCCATCCATGTCCACGCCTCAGCCACGCCTCCTCCCCCATGCACCTCAACCTCTCCCATACAGAATGGTAGGAATGATATGCAAGGTTGGGTAAGTGGGAGGGGGGTCTCGGTTGGATGCTGCATGGTGGGGGCATAAAGGGGGATAGTGTGTCCGTGTGTGTGTGTGTGTGTGTTGATGAGGATGAGGATAGCTTGCCCAAAGCCACCAAGGCCATTCTCAGTCACGTTTGGGTCACGCCTCAACGTGATCCTAAACATGACCCAACACAAAGGCCAAGCTCTCCTCACCCAAAGCAAGACCACGTTTGGGCCAAGTTTGGAACTTGGCCCAAACGTGGTTCTGAAAAATTATTGTCTCGATCAGTAAATGTAATCAATTAGGGTTTTAGTAGTTATTATATATAGCTTAGTTTTTAGGTTTAGCAGGGCATTCTAAGACATTACAGACTTCTTCATTCTGTTTTCACTCTGCAATTTTTAGAATTAGAATTCATGTATTCTCTTCTTTTCCTCACTGTTATGTCACTCATCACCATGAGCGGCTGAACAATTTAACAAGCCTAGGGATGATGGCTCTGTTCATCCCAAGCATAGATTCCTAATTTAATTTCAAGTTTTCTTCAACTTGCAAACCTCATTAATTCAAAGCATAATTCTCTATTCTTCAACTTCATGGAAGAGGTATTTTTGCTTCCTAACTATCCAAAAATTTCGAAAAAGTAAATCATTATGTTATAAGTTAACAAGTTTTGAAAAAAATAGATCTTTTAAATCTAAGGACAATCAAAGGTTGATAGAAGATTGGGATTAATGGAAGTTAGAATTTAAAGTCAAAACCCAAGTCTAATGATTCCTATCCTCTTCCAACAACCATATTCAACCTAAGCATTTAAAGAGGGTTAAATCATGCATCATAGTCATCCAAGCAAACTAAAATAAAAGAAGATATATACACAAAAAGAAACAAAAGCTGCACCATGATTAAGATGCATGCATCCTAAAAAAAACAAAGAAAAATATCTAAGTGTTCAAATTAACTAACACAAGTACTAAATGTCATAAAAATAATTAGCTAGAGATGGAGATAGAAAGAACATTTGGAATAGAAATCTTGACCCACAAAAGAAGAGATTGGAAACCCCCCACACTTGAAGGGGGAAAAACCTCTATGTCAAGATTGTTGCTCACTGACTTCTGCTGAACCGGTGTCTCCTTCTCCATCTTCGTCCTCAAATTCTTGGGTTGGCTGCTGTTCTGGAGTGTGGTCAAGTCTAGAGTAGTCGAGACCGGGGTGGGCTTGGTTTAGAAGCTCCTCAAGATTCTTGAGTCTTCGATTTATACATCGAAGCTCATCCATGATCTCTTGGTTGGAGGGTGAAGGACAACGAGTTGCTCGAGGGGGCAGAGCCAATGGGCCGGCTCTTGGGCTTTCAGCTTTGGAAGAGGATGCTTTCCTTTTCTTGGTTGGCCCCCCTCCGCCTTGCTTCTCCCAATTGCCATAGGGGATGATTCCTTGATTTCTCGTAACATTAAAAATCTCATCTCCCAACCTTGGAGTGACTCCGGCTCTAGTGGCAAGCTTCATTATCATTGAAGGAACCGGAAGTCGATATTTGTCGACGGTGAATACATGCCCCGAAAAGACTCCGTGATCATGTATGGGATGTAAACTTTCTTCTTTTTCGTGATCGCCCAAATCAGAATAGCAGTATCCACCTTGACAGAGGGATCATGACTAATTGGCTCAATATAACTACTTATGATTTGATACCATAGTCGAGCTTCCATGTTCAATGAATCTTGCTTAATTCTCAAGGGGGCTTTATGTTCCATCTTGCTCGGAATTCATCAATTCATCGGGGAGGACTACCTTTCTTTCACAGTTGAGCTGCCGATCCTTAATCTTTCTATAATTTGATTCAGCTGTGTTGTTTTCAAAGGTGTTAGGATTGGAGCTTTGGAGGCGCACATCGGTTGAGCAATTACCACTTCCCATTTGTGTAACCGGGTTGTTAGGGACGGCAGATGTCTTTCCTTTTCGAACCATCCTGAGAAAGACAAAATAAAGAGGTTTATCAAGACTTGAGCTCAATTCAAATGACATGGTAGCTACAACATGCAATTTGAATTCAATTATGTATAAAGCGGGCAAATGCACAATATATCCTCTTAGGTTGAATGCAATGTGCTCAATTCAGTCAAAATGACTTTATGTACAAATTCATATCACACTCCTTAGCACAAAGCACGCATTTGTCTCACACAATTTCACAAAAATATATTGCAATGCCAAAATCCTAGTGTAAAAAGTGACTAGAACAATGCAAAATATGTCACTGTATGCACAAATTAGGTTCAAAGATCTTCTTTTGCAAAGTCATCTAATAAACCAATTTACAATAGTCAATATAGCAGCCCAAAATTCAGCACAACCAACAACAAATTATCACCAATTTCAGCAAAATAGCATCCAGCAAACCAGTGAATGCAGCAGCAATTCAGCAAAATAGCATCAAATAACTCAGTAAATTCACATAATGCAGCACCAATCATTCAAACGGGACAGAATTCAGAGCAAGTGCAACAGTAAATTCCAAAGCCTAGTAGTTCTAAATCTACCCTATCTTAACCTCCTAAATCCACTAAAATTCATAAAATAAAATTCTAACAACTCTAATAATGAACTAAATTGAGCACAACTAACTAATCCTAAACTACTTTAAAATAGAAAATAAAATCATAATGAGTGAAATTGAAAACCTGGGAGAAGAAGATGAATGAAGTTTAACAGGAAAGGGAATGGATATTTGTGCTTCGAAGCAGAAGCAGAAGCGCAAAGAGGGAGGAGATGGGTATGGCGGTGGTGATGCGGTGGAGTACGAAGACGCTGGAGTACGAAGACGCAGCGACGCTGACGTAGTTCGCGAAGGGAGCAAAGAAGGAACTAGGGCAGAGGCAGCGAGTACTCAAACTAGAGAGAAGAAGTGGAAGAAGAACGGCAGTGCACGGCGCTTGCTGAAGGAGAAGGGTGCGGCGACGGGACTGCAGGGACACGGTGGCTTCGGTTTTGAGGCAGAGGTAGCGGCGCAGTTCGCAAAGAGAGAGCTAGAGGGTGAGAGGAACGACGCGGTGGTTTTGGAGCTTGAAGATGAAAGAGAGGGCATATGCTGGTGGGTGGCGTCGCCGGCGTTAATAATGGAGGCTATGCTGGCAGTGGTGGTGCAGAGGCAGGGCGGAACGGGTCTGAAGTGAGTGAGGGAAGAGAGAAAGTGAGAAGAGGGAAAGAGAGAAGAAACCGCAGTGGCGGTTGTGGCCGCCGACGGCGGAGTGTGAGGAGGAGTAGATGAAGGTGGTGAGTGAAGAAGATGGGGTATGTGTTTTGAAAAGAAGAAGAAGGAAACGTTGAGGAAAGAGAGAAAAAAAATGTTAAATGTTTGTTTTCCTTTTTTTTTAACATTTTCTGATAAAAAAAACTTTATATATATATATATTGAAAATACACCTATCTATATAAGTCTCACCTATATCCACAGCTTACAGAATGTTTAAAGTTGTGTCCGTGTACACAGGTCTCATCTGTGCTCACAGGTAACAGAATGCATAATGGACGTCTATGTACACAGATTTCACCTGTATCCACAGCTAATAGAATGTTTGTTTTCCTTTTTTTTTCTTTTTTTTTACCTAGAATTTATCACTCACTAATCAAATATCGCAAACAAAATAAAGTTCTACCAAAACTACTAACAATTAAGGAAATATTCACAAAGATTAAAAAAGGAGAGGTTTGAAAAGTTTTATTATGGTGGGGTGTTTCCCACTTAGCACTTTTATTTATTGTCCTTAAGTTGGACATGCATGATGATTATGAGCTTTCCTTGGGTGCATCCTTCAAGAGGAACACCTCTAATTCCTTGTTGTTGTGATGGTTGTGGTAAACCTTCACCCGATGACCATTAACCTTGAAATTTGATCCATTTGATTCATTTGCTAGTTCCACCACTCCATAAGGCAAGGCATCTTTGACTTTGTAAGGCCCTTCCCACCTTGATTTTAGCTTCCCGAGCATGAATCGAAGTCTTGAGTTGTAGAGGAGGACTTGATCCCCCACTTTGAATTCCTTCCTTCTTAAGCCTTGATCTTGAATTGCCTTTACTCGCTCCTTGTAAAATTTTGAACTCTCATAAGCCTCAAGCCTTAGACATTCCAACTCTTCCAATTGAAGTTTCCTTTCCAATCCGGCCTTCTTTAAGTCCATGTTGCATTCCTTCACCGCCCAATAAGCTTTGTGCTCTATCTCCACCGGAAGATGGCAAGCTTTGCCATAAACAATCCGGAACGGACTCATCCCAATTGGTGTCTTATAAGCGGTCCGGTATGCCCATAAAGCATCTCCTAGCCTTGAGCTCCAATCCTTTCTTTGTGGATTAACCACCTTCTCAAGAATTCGCTTGATTTCTCAATTTGAGACCTCCGCTTGTCCATTGGTTTGAGGATGGTAGGTCGTGGCAACCTTATGAATTACTTCATACTTCTTCATCAATGCCTCCAATTTCCTGTTACAAAAGTGGGTTCCTTGGTCACTCACGATTGCTCGTGGTGACCCAAAACGACAAACAATGTTGTTTCTTATAAAAGAGACAATTGTATTAGCATCATCATTGTGGGTTGAAATTGCTTCCACCCACTTTGAAACATAATCAACTGCTAATAAAATATATACAAACCCATTTGAATTAGGAAACGGTCCCATAAAATCAATACCCCAAACATAAAAAATTTTACAAAACAACATAGGTTGTTGAGGCATTTCATCTCTTTGGGAGGTATTTCCCGATTTTTGACATTGATGGCAAGACTTACAAAAATCATTTGCATCCTTAAACAATGTTGGCCACCAAAATCCGAAATCCAATATCTTCTTAGCGATTCTTTGAGGGCCAAAATGGCCTCCACTCTCCGAGGAGTGGCAAAATTGGAGAATAGATTGGATTTCGGATTCCGGCACACATCTATGGACTACTTGGTCCGCTCCATATTTTCCCAAGTGAGGGTCATCCCAAATGTAATATTTGGAATCACTCTTCAACTTGTCTTTTTGATGTTTTGAAAAATTTGGAGGGAAAATGTGTGCTACCAAGTAATTGGCAATAGGTGCAAACCATGGAGTGTTTTGAGATATTGCATGCAAGCTATCTAAGAGAAATGAATCATTAATGGGAAATGGGTCAATCTTTCCATTCTCAAGGCAACTCAAATGGTCCGCCACTAGATTTTGAGACCCATTTCTATCCCTAATTTCTAAATCAAACTCTTGCAAAAGCAAGATTCACCTAATCAATCTAGGTTTTGATTCATTCTTTTTCAACAAGTACTTCAAAGCGGCATGATCCGAATATACCACTATTTTAGAGCCTAGCAAATATGGTCTAAACTTATCAAGCGCAAAAACAATAGCTAAAAGCTCTTTTTCCGTAGTGGTATAATTGGATTGAGCCGGATCTAAAGTCTTAGAAGCATATGCAATTGAGTAAGGAATGTTACCATTGCGCTGTGCAAGCGCGGCACCAACGGCATAGTTTGAGGCATCACACATGATCTCGAATGGAAGCTTCCAATCCGGTCCTCTCACAATCAGTGCCATGGTGAGTGCTTCTTTAAGCTTCTCAAAAGCTTCAATGCAATCATCATCAAAGTGGAAATCAATATCCTTTTGGAGGAGTCTTGAGAGAGGCAAAGCAATCTTGCTAAAATTCTTAATAAACCTTCTATAGAACCCTGCATGACCAAGAAAAGAACGAATCTCCCGCACCGTGGCGGGGTGAGGCAAACTAGAAATCACTTCATCCTTAGTCGGGTCAACGGCAATGCCGTGACTAGAGACAATGTGGCCCAATACCATACCTTGTTTTACCATAAAGCGACACTTTTCAAAATTCAAAACAAGGTTGGTATTGACACATCTCTCTAAGACCTTAGCTAAGTTCTCTAAGCAGAAGTCAAATGAATTGCCATAAACACTAAAATCATCCATGAATATTTCTAGGCAATCCTCCATAAGATCGGAGAAGATACTCATCATACGCCTTTGGAACGTAGCTGGTGCATTACACAAACCAAAAGGCATTCTTTTATTTGCATACGTTCCAAAAGGGCATGTAAAAGTAGTCTTCTCTTGATCCACTGAAGCTATATGAATTTGAAAATAACCGGTATAACCATCAAGAAAGCAATAATGAGATTTACCGGAAAGACGGTCCAATATTTGGTCAATGAATGGCAATGGGTATTGGTCCTTCCTTGTGGCTTGATTGAGTCTTCTATAATCAATGCACACCCTCCAAGAGTTTTGAACTCTTGTTGCTACCAAATAATTGTTGTCTTTCTTAACAAACGTCACTCCGGACTTCTTTGGCACAACTTGGACCAGACTAACCCATTCACTATCCGAAATGGGGTAGATGATGTCCGCCTCCAAGAGTCTTGTCACTTCCATCTTCAAGAAATATCCGGTGCATGCAAGTTTGTGGGCTTATTCCCACTATGTCCGCCAACACTCTAAGAAGCTTTTCTTCTTCTTGGGTGGAGAGCTCCTTTGCAATTATCACCGGGAGCTTGTTGTCATCTTCCAAGAAAGCATATTTCAAGTGAGAAGGGAGTGGTTTCAACTCTTCACTTGGGGCTTGGTGTGGTTCCTTATCCTCTTGATAATCAAAGGTGGTGAGAGATCTTCATCAAAATCAACAACTTCCCCCACACTTAAGCTCTTGTCAAAGCTCAGAGTTCCAAGAGTTTCCTTGTACACTTTCGCCACAACATCAATTATATCACACCGGAGAAGTGAATGATCCTCCAGAGGATGCCTCATTGCTTCATCAAGATTAAACTTAACTACCCTTCCATCAACCTCAAATGAATACATTCCGGTAAATGCATCTAACTTGAACCTTGAAGTCTTCAAAAACGGTCACCCAAGCAAGATGGAAGATGGTTTTCCGGAATCAACGGGAGGCATGTCAAGGATGAAAAAATCCACCGGAAAAACTAAATCATAAATCCTCAACAAAACATCTTCCGCTTTCCCAACAACCGAGGTTATGCTCTTATCCGCCAATACAAATCTAGCCACCGACTTCTTCAATGGGGCTAGATCCAATCTTCTATAAATTGAAAGAGGCATAATACTCACACATGCTCCCAAATCACACATGCAATCTACTAATTGTTCTCCCCCAACCATACAACTAACAAGACAAGGTCCCGGATCACCATACTTCTCCGGAATATCATAGGGAATACCTCTAAGACCATTCAAATTAAAGATGATATAGAGCTACCTAGTGGAATGACCTCTATCTCACTAATCCTCTCTTTATGAGTGCACAATTCCTTGAGAAATTTAACATACTTAGGAACTTGTTAAATTGCATCTGATGCGTATGCATCTTTGGTTGTTTTTAATCTCAATTCCTCTTCATAATCATGTTATTCTTTGTGAATTATGCTTATTAATTAATCAATCAAACAAACTTGATGTTCTTTGAGTTGTGTTTGTGTTTTATAGAAATTCACAAAGAGTTTTAGGTAATTGAAGACCATTCGAAGAGAGATTGAAGCAAAGAAGATGAAGAAAAGACCAAGAGCACCACGTTATACGTCACTCAGCCACGTATAACGTGAAAATTTGAAGAAAATCACAAAAGCTACACGTTATACGTGGGACACTCACGTATAACGTGAGCTAATTCCAAAAATTACAGAGAGCCCACGTTATACGTGAGCTCCCCCACGTACAACGTGGGCAACTTGGCTTCAACGTATGAGTTTGACAGAGGCTCCACGTTATACGTGGGAGATACACGTATAACGTGGAGGTCATTCTCTGTTTCATCATATTTTCCAATTCCAATTCAAATCCAAGATCTTTTGGGCATCAATTCCATTCATTAATCAAGGGCATAATTGGAAGAATCAAGAGGAGACTAATTGAAGACTAATTGAAGATTGAGAGAAGATTGATTTGTTGATAAAATAAAAGATATGTTTTAAATATGATAAGATTTGATTTGATTTGATTTATAAATAGATTTTTTAGGGATTTAGCTAGCTACTTAAGGAGAAAACTAACCACTAGGGTTAGCACCTCAGTATCTCAGACCTCATACTTCAGATTTTTATTATTTTATTTTTATTATGCAAGGCTAAACTACTCCATTGTTAAGGGTGAGGAGCTCTGTTCACCCAATAATGAGGTAGTCACTATGTACGTTCGTTTATTAATTCATTAAGGTATTTTCAGTTATCTTCTATGCATGATTCGAATTCCCATGCTTCATCTTAATAGTTTAGAATCACTGAGAGGTGTTCTTAACTTGTCTAGGGCTAGATTAATAAGATTGAGAGATCTATTAGTTTATGCTAGCTGGAAATTAAATCACATAACCAATTAGGTCTAGCTAGAGATAGTCAAGCTAATTGTTATGCAACTAATAATTCTGTGAGTTAAAATTGGATTAGAACTAGTTGGGATAGAGTGACATTTAAGAATTGGAATCAGATTTAGGTCTTCATCTATTTATTTGATTAATTGACTAAGAGATTAGCTTTTGATTAGGTGAATAGAAACTAAGTTACTAAGAGATTAGGGCTTAGTTAAACTAGATTCGTTGTGCTTGATAACTGAAATCCTAGAATTAGTATTCGAATGTATGCATTGGCCCTCAAGGGAAAAACATCTCCAGATCTCTTAACAAGCTTTCTCATCATTGTTTACATTCAAGTAATTTTCTGATCTCTTTCTTACTAGTTTTCGAAATTCTTATGCTTACAACACAATCTCTGTTTTTGATTCAAATCTGATTAGACAAATTAATTAGTAGTTATTGCTTGGTCCTTTAATCCTCGTGGGATTGATACTCCACTTCATTGTGGTATATTACTTGATACGATTTGGTATACTTGCCGAGATCAAGGGTTTGCGAATCCGAGCATCAGCATCAAAGAGAGGAATAGTTACCTCAACCTTCTTGAAAATCTCAACCATGTGAAGATCAAGCTCCATGGGCTTTTTCACCTTCTTGACTACCCTAGGAAAGGGTATTGGAATAGGTTCTTCAAGAGTTGTCTACCCTTTTTCTTCCCTAGGCATAGTCTTCACCATTGTAGTTGCACACACCTCTTCTTCCCCTTCCACTACATTTTCCACTATAACATCATCTTCCTTGTGACTATCCTCTTTGTCAAGTGTAACTCTACGAGCAATCTCCTCAATATTAGCACCGGACCTCAAAGTAATGGCATTAAGGCCACCCTTGGGGTTTGGTAGAGGTTGGTAGGGGATTCTACTAGAACTTGAGGGTTGGGAGGTATTTGGGTTGTTGGTAGTGGTTTGAGTGGTTAAGCGAGTTAAGAGGTCAGTTATGGTGGATAGTTGAGTTTCAGTTCGCCTTTGAAAGTCCCATAGTTCCTTTTGTTCTTGGTATATTGGTCGGAGAGCCTCCTCTATAGTGGGTTGAGAAGAAGTTTGGTGGTTTTGGGTGTTTGGCCTAAGGTGAGGTGGTTGGTATCTTTGTTGATTTTGTAGTTGATATGGTTGGTTTTGGTGTTGGGGTTGGTAGAGTGGATTTTGGTATGTTTGTTGGTTATGGTGTGGTTGGTTATGGTAGGCTTGGTTTTGTTGGGGTTGGTTCCACCTTTGGTTAGAGTTATCCCTCCAACCTTGGTTGTATGAATTCCCATATTGACCTTGATTGTTGGGATGGTAAGGAGATCTATTGGGAAGTGGGTTAGTGGCCGCCAAAGTGTTGTCATCTTGGAGTTGGGGGCATTCATCCGTATAGTGAGAGTTGCAAGCACAAATCCCACATACTCTTGGTGGTACTTCAAGTTGGGAAGGTGGTTGAGGCCTTGGAGCATTAGAGGATGCTTATTGCCCTTGACGAATCTCTTTTAGTGTAGAGGCGATCTCCCCAAGTGCCTTAGCAAGAACTGATGATTCACTTGAGGACACTTCAAACAAGCTCTTGGAAGTGGTGGCTCTAGTCTTGAAGTGTTGATTTGCATCCGCCACATCCGAAATTAGTAGCCAAGCTTCCTCCGGTGTCTTGTTGGCTAAAGTCCCTCCACTTGAGGCATCAATCAAAGCCTTGTCCGTCGGATTCAAGCCTTCACAAAAGTAATTTATGAGTAGCAAATCCGGAATTTGGTGGTGGGGACATGAAGAGCAAAGCTTCTTGAAACGCTCCCAATACTCATGGAGTGTCTCCCCATGTGCTTGAGTGATTTCGGAGATTTCCTTCCTTATAGAGTTGGTTCTTAAAGGTGGAAAATACTTCTCCAAATATCTCTTCTTGAATAATGCCCAATTCACAACTACATCATCCGGCAATGTATAGTTCCAATCCTGTGCCTTTCCTTGTAGGGAGAAGGGGAAAGTAAATGCACTAATTGTAGCTTCATCCGCACCATGTCTCCTTGTAGTTGCACAAACCACTTGGAAGTCCTTCAAGTGCTTGATGGGGTCTTCACCCGGTAAACCATGGAATTTTGAAAGAAGGTTGATGAGACTTGAATTGAGCTCAAAGTTGGCATTGCGTTCCGGATATCTAGCATGTTGAGCTTGAAGTGCCAAATCCGGAGCTCCTAGCTCTCTCAATGTTAGCCTTGGATTGGGATCTTCCGCCATATCTTCGTCACCTGTTACACTCAAGGAATTCTCAGAAACAATAGCAGAAGAGTATATGGTTCCCTCTTCGTGTGCGGTATTGTCAAAAGTGTAAAAAGGTACAATTGAATCAAAAGACTCTCCACGAGTCAAAGTATCCCTATTTCGAAATTGTAACCGGTGCCGAACTTGCCTAAGTTCCCGAAGAGTTCTTTCGATCTCCGGATCAAAGGGGGCTAAGTTCGGGTCGGGCAATGACCACGACATCCAAATTGGGAATCATATGTATCATTCAATTATTTAACAACTAGCAAAATTCTAACAAAATAAAACAACTACAACTAAAAACTACTAGAACTACTAAGTAATAAATCCTACCTACAAGCAAGAGTCAAAGCTATATACACTATTCACATATGTACACTAGCCAATAACAAGCACACATTGTCAATTCCTCGGCAATGGCGCCAAAAATTTGATGCACTATCTAAGACCGCTTTGGAAATTTTCAAGTTCAAAAACACAAATTCATTGTAGTTAGTCCAAACCGGTAATTGACAATGATCAAATTTACAATTCAAACCAAAACCGAGAGTGTTAAATCCTGAGTCATTCTCCCTTGGAATTGAACAAAGGTTGCTATTGACTAGGAGTGAAAATGTTGTTTGATTGAGTTTACTAACTAAAGTAGCAAGAAGATAATTAAACAAGCAAGTAAGAGAATTAAATTGCAAGTAACTAGAAATGCAACTAAATTAGGAAATTAAAGACTAAACTGCCAACTAGCAATTAGAAAATTAGATGATAATTAAACTAAACTAGCAACTAATTAAACTAAAAGGAGCTAAACAATTAATCAAGGTAAAAGAGGATTTAATCAAATACTAAAAAGGTCTTGGTTAGAGTTGAGAGTTAAGTCAAAATCCTTGTCACTAACCAAAAGTTAAGGTAATATCCAAGAGCAACCAATTAATTAACCTCTAATAATTGAGGAATGTCAATTGCCTTTAAATAATCCCAATCACAAGTCTTAATCCACTTACTAATTGAGTTTAGTAAAGGATTAGCGTTAGTGAAAACAAGATTAGTCAAATAACCCTCAATCACCAATCAATCAACACAATTGTTACTCAAATGACTAACATCTCAACCCCAAACAAGAATTAAAATTCTACTACATAACTAGTTCAAACATTTCAACAAACACATGGTGTGCATAAATGTCTAACATCATAAATTGCAATAATAATAAAACCTAGCAATACCCAATGCAAATTATCAACAACAACAACTCAATTTAACATAAATATAACATAAAAACAAACATTCATTAATATAAGCAAGTCATAATCCAAGGTTCATAACACTAGTTAATATTCTCATGAAAACAAGGAATAGCAAAATGAAACTTAAAGAAATGGTAGAAGAACTAAAGTATTAAGAGATCCTAATTAACAATTAAAACTAGAACTAGAACTAGAAAGAAATTGAAGATTAAAGCCCTAGAGTTGCAAGGAAAGTGGAAGTTCTCTTCAAACCTTAGGAGAGCCAACTAAAAAGAAAAAATGAGAGTGAGTGAATGTGTGTATGGAATGTGTTGAGAATTGAGTGTTGAGTATGATGTCCCCTCCTCATTTTTGGGTTTTAATCTCTCTTATTGATGCTGAAAATTGAAGAAAAATGGGCCCCCAAAAGCTCATTCACATGCCCATTAAATGAAGCATGTGACAGAGGATCTGTGTGCA
>JASCZI010272994.1:8251-18959 GCA_036250425.1 Stylosanthes scabra | reverse complement strand
TCAGGTTTTATTTTCCAAGAGAGGCAGGAGTCATTGTATATATACATATAAATCTCTTAGTAATTCTTTGTGTATGTATATAATTGTATTTGGATTTGAAGTGATGATGTAAATTTGAAAAACTTTTTGGTAATTTTTGATTTTGTACAGTGAAAAGGCTTCTATATTATAAGTAGATATACAGGTGTATGGTCGTAGCGACTTGGCCGTAGGTATGATCATGATATGCCGAAAGTCAGGTCGTTACAATCGGAAACTCATACGGTCGATCGGGTCAAATCTACCACTGTGCACCCAACGGGTGAATGGAAGTGGTATCTCCGAATCTGGATCGTTCCTAACTCCGCGGTCGATTCGACATCAATATTATCGTACACCTTGAGAGCCATGTACTCGTAGAAGACAACTTCGCTTCCCATCTATGTAAGGGTAAGATGAAAGGGGGGTGAGAACCTATCGTTCTCAGCACTTAAGCATAAATGTTATAAGGGCCACTAATCTATCTTAGGGGCTAACGTCACGTAGGATATCACGTAGTCAGTTATAAAATCTCGGTATATTATACCAATAACATCATTATCTATATAGTTATCCAAATTATCATCATATATCTTATCTCAGTACTTATTCACGTCATATCTTTATCACAATCCATCATATTGAATATATCAACTAATACCATCATAACATCTTATAACCAACATTCATATCTTTAACTCATAATATCTTTGATCCAATATCATGATCATAATTTCATCATTATAACTTCCACTAAGGACATATCACATCTCAGCCATTTCATCATCAAGCAACTGATAGAGCACAAAGGAACAAGTGTGCGAGCACACACAAACAAACAAGCAACCAAACAAGCACAAACAATAACGGCACCAAGCGGTCATGCACACAATAATGACACCAAGCTGTTGTGCAAACGATAACGGCACCAAGAGGTCGTGTAAACCATGCACAAACAATGGTATGAGACATGCCTTTTCTAATGCAGGTCATGAGCTCATGCGTCGGTTTACTACTCGTACCCGATGTTACTCAGAACAAGTCTGAATATGGTTTCTTCAATGAGCGATGCGCTTCGTGGCAGTACCACCTTATTCCACGCCCACTTAACATGGGCTGGACAACACCGATATCCCCAATGTTAAGGCGCACTAATTAAGCGAGACGAACCACTACCCTTGTCAGACGTAATACTCTTTTGACGTCCTTTCACAGCAGAGAAGAAACAGCATCTCATACATACTTGGGGAGTGACCCCTTTCTTAGGCTACACGGGTAACGCAAGCGGGATACAACCTTCGTCCTTGCCTTTCATGGGTTTTGCTTATAACCGAGTCAATCATATACACGTGGCTTTACCACGGATAAGCATTATATCATCTATGGTACATCACAACATGCGATTTCGTTTCCATCATCACTCTTTACTCATCCTTGCATTATGAGAGATTAGAATCCACTTGGGATATCTTTATCATTATCATCCTTATTATTACTCTTAGTGGCTCTTGGCTCCATCTGTTAAGTTATCATATTTTCACTTGTAGTTAAGTCTTATGCATTTGGATATTCAATATCCTTCGAAATTTCTTGTTTGTTGTAAGCTTTTAACTTTATTATAAAGAGAATCTTTTCACTTTTCTAATCGGCCACGTTATTATCCTAGTGTTTTATGATATCATAGGCTTTCAAGCCAACTTATAGTTTTCTTGGTGTCTTTTAGTATCTTAATTCTCAAACCTTTGTTAGATTCATTATGTCATGTCTTAGTATCTTTTGTACTTATCTTTGAGGCTTTTATATCTTATGTTTTGTTCTAATCCTTTCTTGAATCTTTTAGTATTTTGATCTTCTCACTTTTCTTATCTATGTGTCTTTTATAGCTTTCTCTTTTATCAAAACTTAGTTTTGCTACCATCCTCGTTAAATCTTTAATTTTGTAAAACTTGTCTTAAAACACAAACCACTTTTATTCTTTAACTTTTTGTTTGAAAACCCTTTCGCCAAAGCGCTTTGTTAAAACACTTCTTTATAAAACCACTTTTCTTAAAACTAATCTTTTGATGAAAACTTTTCTTAGAGATGGATCCTTTCAAAAACCCTTATTTAAATCATAATTAATAACTTAGCACAACCTGAAAATCATCTTTCCGGCCTTAGCCCCTTTTTTTTGTTCCAAAAACTTGAATAGCCTCTTATTGTAAAACCGTTATTAAAACATACTTATCTGAATAAAACTTTAAATCCTTAATTTGTAAAATACTCAAAACTCTCACTTGATATCTTTGGTCATTCAGCCCTTTCTTTGGAATCCATCTCCTTAAAACATTCTTTATCATTTTTCTTAACATCTTTGTAAATATCACATTTTTAACATGCGAAATTGTAACTCTCGGGCACACCATTTCGGTCCCCAACATTTTTCAAGTTCAAAACATTCGTAAACATTTATTTATTAAAGACTTTAAATCCTTTTCTTAGAAAATCAACATTACAACTTTATCTCTTGACAAATCTCTTTTAAAACATAATCAAATCTTCCAACTTCAAATCTCAAGGTTTCATCATTTGATAACATTAATAAAACTTATCATTTTCTTAAGAAATCATTTCGGTTACCATAGTTCTTTACCTACTTAATTTCTTTCCTTTATTAACTTCATATATTATCATTCTTAGTTTCTTTTATCTTCTTAAACTTTATCTTTTATTTCGAAATCTTTATCCATGTTTGATGACCACTTTTTCTCAAAGCACTTAGCTTTTTCGTGATAAATATCTCATACATTCTCATAGTCCCTCCGGGACATCATCATAAAGTGCACTTGATGAACTCATATTTCATGATAAAATATGTGTTATATTTGATGGCATTGTCAATCTAAAACCACATAATTGCTTGTGAATAACCATGTTTGTGAACCTTTGCTATATTTGTTCTAAGTTTGATAAACATGCTAAATTAGCCTTAGAATTGAGTGAAATTTGTATAACCTCATCCCTCTTGGTACTTTGATATGTTTTCTAGTGTATTTCAGGTTTATAGGGATTGAGAAATACATGGGAAAGGCTAAGGAAGGAATTGGAAGCAAATGATTGATGAAGGAAAGCCAAAAATAGAAGAAGTTGTTAGTGAAGTTGCTAGCAGGTTGCATAAGCAACTAAGAAAGTTGCTCACACAACTTTTTATGTTGCACAAGTAACTTAGCTGCTAGGCATAAGTTGCGCACACAACTCTTAAGGTTGCGCACGCAACTTCTGCTAGCAGCAAACTTGCTTGCGCAACTTCCTACGTTGCACACACAACTTACACTTTTGCAGCACCCAAATTGAAGGCTAGAATTGGAATTTCAAGTCTTGGGGCCGAGGCCAAGCCTCTTTGATGCCCAAATTCACTCTATATGAAGGGAGAGTAGCTGAAGCACAAGGGGAGACTAGTCACCACACACTACCAATTAGGATTATTTCATAGTTTAGATTGTTTAGGAGGAATTTGTGAGAGTTTTCCATCTATCTCATTTTCTCTCCTCTAGTTTATAGTGTTCTTTATTTTCTTTTCCAATTTCAAGCCCTCACTAACCAAACTCTTTACTTTAATTCATATTTGAATGCTTGTTAATTACTTCTCTTGTTTAATTAATGCAATCTACACTTGTTTCTTTCATCTATTTCTCTATTTCTCAATTCTAGCTTTTATGTTCTTGTGTTCTTACTTTGATCTTGCTGAAATTTATTTATTGTTATGATCCATTACTATTTTCTTGGTTCATTGTTGATAACTGTTGTCTTGCTTATTTACTTCATTGATCATCTTGATTTGGTATTTCTCTTGCTATATACCATGTCTCTTTACTATGCCCACCAAGGGTTTGATGTTTTGTTTCTTATAAGTATGGAGTTGTGTTCTTGTGCCTTGGTCATGGGTTGAAGTGTGGATGATCTTAGCCACTAATCCCTAAGGATAAGAATGGGTTAAGGCCTGGGTTAAAACTGTTCCGTTGACGCTATGCCCCTGCCAATAACGGGAGAACCTTAACGACGCGAACTTGATGGGTCATTCGAGTTTGCCGAATACCTTGGTTCTAGGTTATTATGTATGCCTAGGACTTTTGGAATGGGGTTAATTCCACCAATTCGACCGTTTGACAGAGTGGGCTTTGTGCCTTAGGTGACAACCATTCATAATTGGGATTAGTGGTGATCATAGGAACACATTATACTTCAACTCAAAACCAGACACCCTTTATTGCCATCAATTCTATCTATTTCATATTTTGTTCTTGTTACCAACACTCAACCATTGCAACCTTGATATTTTCACAACCTTTCGCGAGCCACAATATTTCAATTCCTAGGGAGAATGACTCGAGTTTAATACCCGGTATTTTTTAATTGGTTGGAAGCTTTGTGGCACCTTTCTTTGTTGATAACCCTGTTGTTACTCTCATAGCTGGTTTGGATTCCTCTACAACGAAAATCTGTTTTAAATTAAGGAATTCCAAACCGGTCGCGAGAGCGACGACGAGGTCGTACTCAAATGGCGCTGTTGCCGGGGAATTGAAAATATGTGCGCTTGTTTATGGTTGTCTGTGAATATGTTCATAGTGTAAATATGATAGTTTCTAGTTTTCTTTTAGGATTGTTAGTTTGGTAGATAGTTTCCTATTTTTCACTTATGAGTTGTTTGTTGAATGCTAAGGTCGAATTCTAATCCTAACTTGCTGCATTTTGATCCTGAGATTGAAATAACCCTTCATATACAGGTCAAACTGGCATCTAAGGTCAAACTAAAAATCTGGCATCCGAAAACAATTCTGCATACTCATCTAATTCTGATTTTGTTGTGATATACCTTCTTCTTCTGATACAGGTACCTCCATCATGGGAGACCTTCCTAGGATTACTTTGAAACAAATGGGCGGAGCAAGTATGGCTCTGGAAAATCAGCCAGTTCGATTTCCGGAGCTGAATGAGAATTTTGAATTGAAATCTTGTCTGATCAATTTACTTCCGCGATTCCATGGGATGTCGGGTGAAGACCCGATAAAGCATCTAAAGGACTTTGATATGATCTGTTCCACCACCCGAAGGACTGGGGGTAATGAGGACACAGTGAAAGCCTTTGCTTTCCCCTTCTCTTTGGAGGGCAGAGCCAAAGACTGGTATCATACTCTGTCCGGAGAAGTGAATGCGGATTGGGCGATTTTTAAAAGAAGATTCCTCGAAAAGTACTTCCCGCCATCAAGAATTAATGCTATCAGAAAGGAGATTTCTGGGATCACCCAACTGCATGGGGAAACACTGTTTGAGTACTATGAGTATTTTAAGAAATTATTAACGTCATGTCCTCATCATGCGATTTCTGACCTCCTTTTGATCAATTACTTCTTCGAGGGATTGACTTGAAATGACAAAGCCATAGTTGATGCCTCCACAGGAGGAGCTTTGATGAACAAAACTCCCGAAGAAGCTTGGGAATTGATAGTGTCAATGGCCGACAACAACCAGCACTTCAAAGTGAGGGCTACATCTGCTGCAAAGTATGTTTTCGAGGTTACCCCCTCTGAATTGACCATCCTTGCGAAGTCTTTGGTTGATATAGCTGCCATGTTAAAGGAGATTAAGGAAGGACAAGTTGATGTGGATTTTAAAATCCTAAACTCGGTGAGTGTATACCACGGTGAGTGCATATTGTTCCCACGAGGATTGACGGATCAAACAATAATGATTAATTAACCCTTTTGATTAGACCAAATCACTGAAACAGAAGGTTGTGATTCAATTGCAAAAACAAAACAGTGACCCATTAAAACTAGTACATGAGTTATAAAAAGTGGATTTTAAGAAAACAGTGGATGAAAATAGTTAAGGACTTGGATATGTTTTACCCTAAGCTACTAACTCTCATATTCAATTTCTTATCTAAAAAGTATGATCAATTCCCAACGAATCTTAATTAACTAAAACCTAATCTATTAGGGATTTAGTTTCCCTAAACCAAACCAATTATCAATCTCTTGACAAATTAATTAAGGATAGAGGTTAAGCATAAAAGCTGATTCAATTCTTATTAAAACTCAATAGTGATTTTTAGGTCAAGTTATATGTCACGTACCTAACCTATTTCTAAACCTATTGAGGGCTTTAATAGAATAAGTGTTGCACAGTTTATCAAATCCCTACTCCTAGTTCAATTGATAAATGATGAGAAACAAGTTTTCAATCTTAGTTATGATTACTTAAATTCTCTCAAACCAAATAATCAAAACAACAGAGAAGAAGTTTTCTCTCAGTATTCCTAATTCTGAATGAAGAACAGAAAACTTGAAACTTGAATTATGATCAATAACTTGTATTTTAAGAAAATAGAAAACTTGAATTAGTAAGCTATGCCGGGATGAACAGAGCTCCTCATCCTCAACAATGGAGTTTAGCTATACATAATTCTGTAAATTGCTAATAATTCTACGTGAAGTAAAAGTACTCAACCCTAATGGTTGAGTCCCT
Source organism: Stylosanthes scabra (assembly GCA_036250425.1). Lineage (NCBI taxonomy): Eukaryota > Viridiplantae > Streptophyta > Magnoliopsida > Fabales > Fabaceae > Stylosanthes > Stylosanthes scabra. The sequence goes on along the minus strand of JASCZI010272994.1, from coordinate 12,434 downwards.
ATTTATAATCACTAGAAAAGATAAAACGGAAAAATCAATCTAATCTTAATCTAAATCTAATTAACCAATCTAATCTCTATCTAATCTTCAGAAGATCTTTTATCAATTTACATCATTGCCCTTGATTTAAAATTTTCCCGCTTTGCCAAAATCAGATTGAATTGTCCCTAAATTAAATGCAAATTTCCCACCAAAAGCCAACAATTTAATTCATGAAATTAAAGTTCCAGTAGCTCCCAAAATGAGTGGCGTGTAGCATTTTGGCATGAAATGTAGCATTTGGGCATGGCGTGTAGCATTTGGGCATGGCGTGTAACATTTGGGCATGAAATGTTACACGCCCATGCCTATTTTGCTTTTGGGAACTAAAACTTTTCTTGAAGTTTTGTGGCATGTAGCATTTTGGCATGAAATGCTACACGCCCTTCTTGTTTGATGCCTCCTGGAACTTGTTTGTGAATTTCTTCAAAAATTCTTCTAAGTGTTGAGTTTCCTAGTGATCAAACTCTCTTCAATTCTTCCGCCTTTTGTTCTTCTTTAATTTTCTTTCATTTCTTCTTCAATTCTCTTTCTCTTTCTTGTATTCCCTGTAAATCATAACAATTAACTAATCAAGTCTTTTCCTATCAAAAAGGAATGAGATTACTTGTAAAAGAGGTTATTTCTTTATTAGAAATCAAGTAATTCATGAGAAATCCTTCTAATGATGCTCATGCATCACAAGCAGTAACCCCGAAGCTCTTGACACATCAAGCCAATACTTCTCAACAATTTCCAGTCAAGCAATGTGGCATATGTTCATGCAATTCACATCATACAGATGAATGCCCCCAATTGCAGGAAGACCATATCATTGCGGCATCTCATAACTTCTATGAAAACCAACAATTGCCACCCAGCAACAAACAGTATTACACACAGCCTCAAGGGTGGCGTGATAACCAACAAAATCGGTGGAACTCATCCCAACAACCACAGCAAATCCAATTCTGCCAACCATACACATATAGTCGGCCACAAAATCCACAAAACCACAGATACCAACCACCACACATTAGACAAACCTACCCTCCACCAAATGTTCCTCCACCCAATTATGAAGAGACCCTCCGTGTTTATCAACAAGAAAGTAAAGAGATGAAAGAAACTCAAAAAAGGTTTGAATCCCAACTTTCTCATATCACCGACTTACTCCATAAATTTACTAATCAACCAACTACCATCCCACAACCTCAACCTTCTACCCAAGTCCTCTACCATCCTAATTTCTTCCAAACCCACAAGGGAGGTATTAATATGGTTCACAATGAAAACGATGAGGAAGAGGAAGAAGAGGATGAGGATGATTGGTTATATGAATTGTTGGCTGAATTGGCAGAGTCTGATGACTCGGATGATGAGGAAGTTGAAAAGGAACCTGAAAAAAAGGTTGATGATGAGGTGGTTGAAGAGGAGACCAATGGCGAGATATTATTCATTGCCACTATCTTCCGCGGGAACAAGGTAGAGGAAAGCGAGATACCGATTAAGTGCGAAGATCCCGGTCCATGTTTAATTACTTGTAAGATTCGAGAGATAGATATCCCCGAATGCTTGTGTGACCCGGGAGCGTCATGCCTTACGCACTTTATGAAACTCTGGATCTTGGTCCGTTGAAGAAATCAAAGGAAGTTTTTACAACAACGGATGCTAGTATTGTGTTGGTGGCCGGAATTGCTGAAAATGTTTTGGTAAAGGTGGGGAAGTTAACAATCCCAGCTGATTTCCATGTTATTATGCCCTCTAAAGGGGATAAGGGAGGAAGACCTCAGGTCCTATTAGGAAGACCATTTCTGAAAATAGTGGGGTTCAAGCTCCAATATGACGATGAAATCTTCACTTTTTCGGTAGGAAAGACCACTGAAGTGTTCCACTTAACCCATCCACCAGCGCCTCGGAAGAAAGGTGCTCGTCAATTTCAAATTGGCAATAAGGACATAAAGCCAGAAAAGCTGTTGAAAAGTGCAGAAAGAAAGAAATCTGAGGATTCGAAAACTGATGGTTTCAAAGAAAAAGGGTTGAGGATTGCTCTCCCTCAATTGAAGAAGAAGAAAAAGAAAGCTCCCTTAAATATGGAGAGGAAGAAAGAAAAGAAGAAGAAACAGCATGAAGAAGATGAGCTGGAGAAGAAGATGGTATTGAAGTGTTCAAGCTTTGACAAGCTTTTGGAAAAATTGAATATTTTAGAGAAAATCCTTCACCCACAAGAATATGGATGCTCACTTAGTGAATGATAACTCGAAATGGAAGTAATGAAGCCACCATTCAAAAATGTCCAACGTAAGGACACTAAACAAAAGTGCTAGGTGGGAGGCAACCCACCATGGTAGCACATTCCGATCTTATTCATTTTCTTGTAATTTGTACATAGTTGTTTGTGAAAGATTGGTTTTCTAAAGAAATAAGAGAGTTAGGAACAGGAATTTGCATGCTTGATGCATGAGATTTGAAAACATTTGATGAAAATTTGATCTTGTTCCTCTCAAGTTGCTTGTGCATCCTTCAAAGTTGCACAAGCAACTTCCTGATTTTCAAAGTTGCGGGCGCAACCTATTATGTTGCGCACACAACATCCTATTTTGGAGAGAATGGGAGTTTCTGGTTGCAGAGTTACGTGCGCAACCTACCATGTTGCGCACGCAATGTCCATTTTGACAGCAAGCACCTTTTCTCGTTTTTATGAGTTGCGTGCGCAACACACAACACCCTTTGTTGCGTGCGCAACTTACACCCCAACCCCCTTTCATGTTTTAAAACACCCCTAAACAATTCTCACTCCCTCATTTCATCAACTCATTTCACACTCTTTTTCTCATTCTCATAACCTTGGCACACCCCAACCACCATCATCCATCTTCATTATCATCATCATTCTTCATCATCATTATCAAGTAAGTACATCTTACACCCACGCATCTCATCTCATCATCTCTTTTTCATAGTAACATAGTTCATGTAGTGATAATTTTTTAGTGATGCTAGATTGGTTAGAAAACTAGGATTAGAAGACTAATTGTATGCTTCTTGATGCTCATTGATACTTGTTGATTGATGATGGTGCTTCTGAGATTGAGATTGGGGATTGAACACTTGGTTTTTGCACAAATTCCATGCTTTGAAAAACATGCACACCAAGTGTTCGATAAAATGCCCCAAAGCAAAATTCATTTCAATTATGGTTTAATCCTTGCTTTGCGAGTTGCACTATGATTTGCTTTGGTCTTTGAATGATTTTGATACCAACATTGAAATGATTTGATGCTTGGAAGTGCACTCCAAAGTTAGTATGCATGTTTAGTCATGTTGTTAATGATTGGTATCATAACTAACCATAATTGCTTGTTTGGTAAATTGCTTTGACATTGACGTTGACATTGATTTCAATTATATGCTTCATCACCATGTATTTGATCATTGTTCATCACCATGAATACCAAACATTATTGCATAGATTGATTGAAAAGGGTTAACTTGCCTAATGAATTGAGGTGTTGAACTTAATAAGTGTTAGAGTTTATGTGAAAGTGGCACTTGAATGTTTGTAATGCACTTGACCTTGGTTAACTCCATAACTCTAATACTTGTTTTCTTTACTTCATACATCATCTTACATGGTTTCCCTTGTATGAATCCCTCATTTTACAGATGGCAAGCAAAGGAAAAGCACCGGCAAGAACACCATCCACTAGAGCCCGTGGTTCAACCTCTCAACAACAACCTCCGCTTGAAGTTCAATTGTATGAAACTCCCGCGCATGCGGAAAGGGCTAAGATCCTCGAAGAGAGAAAAGTCATTCATGAGCGTACCATCAAGTTCCCTAAAGGAAAGGACACCTTTGAATAACGGATTCTAGCAAGAAGATGGGAATTCATGTATGAACCAAGTATCCAATCAATTTATCATGGGTGCGGGAGTTTTATGAAAATAGGTCTAAGAAAGATCAGCGTGGGGTATTTTTGAGGGGGAAGAAGATGCCATGCTTTTTTATCACAATTGAGGAAGTCTTACATGTTCCCAAGTTCAAAGGAAAATGTGGATACTCGGATATATCTAGTGCTTATAAAAAGAACGAACTGAAAATGGATGATGTGCTCAAAGTCATTGGTAAGGAAGGAGCCACATGGTGGGAGGATCCATGCACTCC
>JASCZI010272993.1:0-17307 GCA_036250425.1 Stylosanthes scabra | reverse complement strand
TTTTTTTTTTTTTTTTTTTTTTTTTTTTTTTTTTTTTTTTTTTTTATGTAGCTTTCTGCTTTGATTCTGCTATGATATTTGCTTATGTGTCAAGGTCGATTTTAACTGTTGCTTACTGTTTTGAGAATTGTTGTCTTGATTCAATGTACTTTAGAATATTGTTTTTGGCTTTGTTTTTTGGGTGTATACATTCAGTGTATATAACAAACAAAATTTTAGTACCAATGCTAAGAGTTTGTATTTGTCTTTGTCTCAAACTGTTTTGGTGACCAGAAAAACCATGAATAGCCATGCTGAACAATTCAACTCCACTAGCTCTTTGTGCTTGGAATTCAAATAGCACCTACCATTTTCTGTGATACACGTTTTACATTCAATTGTTGAATACATAATCTTGTGTTTTTGTTCTACAGATGCTTCTTTAAAATTTAAAACGTGAGGGTTTCCATATTTTCTTCCTTATATTTAATTGATCAAGTTCTTCATTATAGGTTTCTCTAGCAAGAGATTGCTTTCTTGTTCAGCAAGAAGTTGTGCCTATTGGAATATCAAAGAGATTTTGCTGCGGAATTTTGACACCATTGGGTAAATGGCTGTGGCTTTTACCAACCTATCATGGTGGTTGTGGAGTGGAAAGCATCAAGAGCCAAGAATCTCAAATGGTTCTTCGATAAATCCTTCGGCCGATTCGAATATGTGGGAATCAGATGTTTTGAGGTTTCCTTTGGTCAAGCAGGCAAACATGGGTTCTTCGACAAGGAGGGTGAAGCGCAAATGGCATAGTAGGGAAGAGAGGAAGATGGATAGGGAGTACGATGTTGTTCTGGTTCCATCTGATGGTGGATGTGTCTCTGGTTCCGAATCCGATGATTCTGACTGGTCAATTGGCTGGTTGGAACCTCATGGACCTGGGTTCCCAAGTGATGATGAAACAGATAACAGCTTTGCCGTGCTGGTTCCCTGCTACGGGCGCGAACAAGCTTATGATATGATGGTGGAGGACCCGGGAAGCAACTTTCTAAGCGGTGTTGGGAACTTCCCTGATAGTTATTCAGATGGTAAGAGCATCTTTTCATTAACATCTATGAGTGTTCGTCCTTAAGCAGTTGTCAATTTGAGTTTCTCTTGTTCTGTTTTAATAAGTCATTAGATTTTGAAGACATGGATTTTGACTGAACAGTAGTTAAGAATATAAAATCCTTTCAGAATGTTGGTTTTATATTTTTAACACCATGAAAGGTTTTTCTTTTCATCACCTATGGAAATGCAATACAATGTGGTAGTTGAAAGAATACTAGCTATATATAAATTTTTTGTAAGACTTTTAGCTGTCTGAATTGTTATGCATATCATTTTGCAATTCATATTACATATCTTGTGGATTTTGCCCCTTTCTCAAATAAATAAAGTTAAATCATGTTAAAAATGAAGATAAGCAGAGGATTGAGCGATCTTACTGCATCTATATTTAAATTCAGAATGAGGCAAATGTGATTTAGGGTTGATGTTACTTTCATCAATATTGTTTCTACCATAGTTACTCAACTTTAGTGTGATGAATGAGCCATAAGCTGTAATCAAGAAATGTTATTCACAATGTTACTCAACCTCTTTGTTTTTTTGGTAGTTACATTGACATAAAAGGTTGATGTTCACTTGGACTGTTTTCATATTGAATAATAACATTCTTTAGTACAGAAACATGGTAAACGAATAGTTACAAATATAAGGTGGTGTTTGAGATTGCATGCACAATCAGATTTTAGCATTTCAAATTCAGAATGCTTCATACTAAGATCATTGTACTAAATAACATCGCTGTTTTCTTATCTGCAGAGAGCAAGAAATATGTGGAAAACTGGCTTTCGGCCCTTCGAAACACCTGATGAAGAAACACTAATCATTGAGATTCTTGTGTCTGCATGAAGAAATCCCACTTTTGTGGTTAAGCTAATAACTGTGTATAATGTAAATATTGTTAAAAAATGAAAATAAAAAAGGAAGAAAAAGAAAAGAAAAGAAGGAACCTGTAATGTGATCAGAATGTGTGATTGGCAAATGTTGGGTCGGGGTTTAATACCAAAACCATGAGGAGAAGATTATGGTTCAAGAATAAAGCAGTTTGTGATGCTCTAACCTATGTATAAAAATGATGTTTATAATACTGCTATTCTGCTCCCTCTCTTTCTATCTCCATCTCTCTCTTGAGACTAAAAAATTGTGGCTGAATTTGGAGTCAAGAGAAAGATGTGGATGAATGTGAATATATGATGGAGTGTGACATTGGAGCTTGCAATTCGTTGATGTAAATATTTCATTATGTAGATATGGGAATTGGTTGTATGATAGAAATCAGGTGTATTTAAAATACAATTTTTATATATCCGTATCTAAAAACTTTGTATATTTGTGTTATTGCCTATTGGGTTCCCATGTATGTAGAGATTAACACATTTTTTGTATAAATCCAACTATCCAAGCTAATTTTAATATTAGTAAGTGAATGGTTTTTGTTACAAATCAGCAAATTTATTAGATGATATGGTTCTAACTTCTAACTGATGAGCTAGAATAAAAAGACTAGGAAGCCAATACATTATGACCAATAGAGAGTTAACACATAGTTAATATAAGTTATGAATGATAACTCATATAAATTTTGGATGATAACTTAACTATTAGTTCTTTAATGGCTCTCTAACATTGGTTTCATAGCACTATCCGAGAAATATATAGAAGTTAAAGAAAAATATTACGTGAATACTTGTATTGATTAAGCCGTTATTAATATATTTTTGGCCAACGTCTGGAGATTAAGTATAGGGGTTTATGTGATTAGGTGTTGTTATTAGAATTTTTAATATTAATTTTTTTTAATTATCATAATTAACTATTTAAAGTTAAAAAATTTAAATATAAAATAGACATAATTTAATATTTTTTTATATCCATATTTAACACTAATTTATGAATAATGCTACGGAACCAACGTTAGGAAGCCATTAGGGAGCTAATAACTGAGTTATCATCCAAAATTTATATGAGTTATTATCCGTAACTTATATATCAAGATTAAGTTATCATCCAAAATTTATATGAGTTATCAACTATATATTGGCTCCCTATTGGTCATTGTGTATTGGTTACTAGTCTTTTTCCTAATTTATTTTACATTGGATATTGATTTAGTAACTGATTTTCTTCGTACATTGCATGATTGAAATTCGAGATTTATGGACCGAAATAAAAGATCAAATTAGCTATATAAACTGAAAGTTTGATAGCAGGTTAAGTAGAGACTACATGTAAACAGCACCATCAATTTCCTGTCTTCTTCTTTTTTTTTTTTTTTTTCTTTTTTTGGGTTTGATAGTTTCCTGTCTGAAATTGCATTTGTTACATTTTCTCTCAGTTTTTTTTTTTTTGGTGACTATTTCTCAGTTTTTTTTTTCGACATAATTATCGCTCAGTTTTGAATACAATATATTGAAGTTACATAATTTCAAAAGTAATGTACAAAGTTGTGAATAATATAACACATAGCAAATATTTTTTAATTACTTTACTTAACTAATTGATCATAAAGGGTATGACCGAAGAAATAATATACTATATTACTGTTACATTATTTACATAAACTTATTTTTTAAGAAAGGAAACCAATATAGGGTATGACCCAAAAAATAATATACTATTACCTATATTTATAATTCTATATGTAGTATATTCACTATTAATAAAGTCTTCAATTTCAATGAAACATGTGCCCCCACTAATAACAACAAGAGATACTCTAGGGAACACACAAGATTTGGAGTCAATAGGAGCACATGAACAATCCAATCCTAGCCCTTCTCTGCCTACCACCACTGCTACCATGCCGCCATTGACGTTACTGCCGCCGCCATTGACGTTACTGCCGCCGCGCCTCCTCTTCTTGGCGGTTCTTCTTCTTTTTCTTCTTCTTCTTCTTCTTCTAGCGGCTTCAGAAAGTGCACGTGGTTCTCTGCAGTGGCGTTCATGAAACGCGATTCAAAACCTGCGGCAACGAAGATCACCGGAGCTACGTTGATCAAGTCGAAGGCAGAGAAGACGCGGAGCAAAAACGATGCAGTCAGTGAAGTCCACCGCCACTGCCGTTGCGCCGCCGCTGCTCCTCCTTCTTCTTCTCATTCTCATCCTTCTTCTTGTTCTTCTTCCTCCTGCAGTGTTGTTGTTGTGGTGGTGGTGAGGTGGTGGTGGTCATGCAGTTGGTGATGGTGCTGGTGGTGGTGGCGGCAGTGAGGTTACAGATGATAACTGTATTCTGTTTTGGATGATAAGTTGAATCTGTTTAACTGTATTCTGTTTTGGATGATAAGTTGAATCTGTTTAGGATGATAATTGTATTGGTGAGAGTTTAGGTTTGATGTTACGGATGATAGTTGTATTATGTTTTGGATGATAACTTGTATCTGTTTAGGATGATAACGGTTTTTAGTTTCAGATGATAACTTTGGTCAGTTTTGGATGATAACTTTGATCAATTTTGGATGATAATTCCTAATTAAATTTATTGGCTCCCTAATTACTCCCTAATCTTAGTTCCGTAGCACTACTCTAACAACAAATAAAGGTCGGTCCCTCCATGGTAGGATGCGGTACACTGATTATAGATGGAAATTGGAGATTAGATCACAAGTCACCTATTGAGTATAGATGAGTTTAAAATACAAAATCATGAAAAAGTAGTTAAAACTATCCGATTATTTGGATGAAATAAACGAGTCTATATGATATTTTTCTTTATTAAATTATTTTTAAAATTTATGGACATTTTTGTCATTGAATTAAAAATTTGGGAACAATTTTGATGATTAACTCTATGTTTATAATGATCTATTATTTATTTAAAGGTGTATTAATTTTGTATATCTTTACATTCGCCAATTGAGTTATTTTTGTACAATTTTTGATTTGGAATTTGTTAATACTTCGTCGAAGTTATGAATTTTTTTTATAAATAAATAATATAAATAACCAATTTATCAATGTGGACATAGATTTGAAATTTTACGGATTTTGCCTGCCTTACATAATACGGGCTTGGGTTAGCCGTGTGGCCCTTGAACGTAACACGCTTGTGTCAGGTGCGTGTTAAATAAAGGCCCAATAGGTCCATTGTAACATGGGCTATGCACATACAATTTGGCTAACACGCAGGTCCTAGCTCGTGTTAAGCAATTTCTACATCACGCAAAGGGCTAGCCCGTGTTACGGCCGAAGGCTATAATGACAGTGGCTAACTCGTGTTAGGTTCGACTTCTATATAAGAACTATGTTGCCCTACTCCAACCCCACACCTCATTTTCCAACTTCTCACTTCCTTCACCCACACCTCTATGTCTCTCTTATTAGTAGGTTTGTGTGTAGATATGCTGGGCGAGCCAAAGGCAGAAGAGGGGCACGCGGTGATGCACAAGAAGACGAGCCAGTTGTGAATGAACTGGTAAATCTGCACAGGCTGAACGAGTTGTGGCATATTGCAGGAGCGCTCAACACTCAGGTTTGTGTGATTTTAAATTAATTAATTATAATATTTATGTGATATATTAATTAGGAATGTTTTAAATATAAATTATGTGTTGTTAATTTGTAATTTTTTTGTAAGAGCTAAGTAAGATGCTAAGAGTAATAGCTTGAACTTGTATTCCAAGGGCGGCAGGATATCAAGAAGCTTGTACACAATTCGCCTCACATACTTTTAACCAACCTCCCCCATCGTGTGCAAAATGAAATTCTTCAGCTCATCAAGCGTATCCACGCGCTAGATATAGCATAATATAGGATTTGGATATGCAAATCCAATACCATCTACATCCCTTTTCAGCTCACCGTCGGGATATAGCGTACCGACAATTAAATTGAGATTTGACATCTTTTCTTTATGAAAGAAATTTTTAGAGGAGGGATGGAAGAAGTATGGGGATGGTTTTGCATTATGGGGTGCCTAAACTGGTTTTTTTATTATAGGCCCCTGGGTCATCCATAACACGGGCTAGGAATACTCATTTTATCTAACACGGGCTTCCCATGCCCAATTTACCTAACACGGGCTTCTGATGCCAAATATATGTAACACGGGCTACCCAAATCCAATATGGCTAACACGCACGAGGCAACCCGTGTTAGAATCTTGTTTGGTTGGATTCGAGCTAACACGGGCTACACACAACCATGTTACATATAAAGGCCAACACGGTTGACCAAAGCCTGTGTTATGTAAGGCAGGCCTAAATCCGTAAAATTTCAAACCCGTGTCCACATCGATAAATTGGTTATTTATATTATTTATTTATAAAAAAAATCCTCGAAGCTATTGTGACAACTTCAGTAAGACTTATCCCTGCCACAAAATAGAAGGCCTAGGAGTTAGCTTCTTGTTAGAAAAACTGATTTAAATGCCATAATTTTCCATTTTTATTTTTTGCGGCCACTTGGTAACAATAATTTCCTACTTCCTCTAAAATTTGTTCTAACCTCTCCTTGTTAAAGAAGTATTTTTCTTTAAAGGGGGAAATTTTTTACTTAAGTACTGAATTCTACATAAAGTTTTTATATTACCTATCAACATGTTCCTTTATAAAATTGTAAAATTTCTTTCTTAAATTACCAAAGAGACCATCTCATTTGACTTAATTAGCATCTCTCCAACATTTGAGCACTTTAAGGGTGGTAACACCTTACACGTATGCTAGTGGCGAAGTATCCTCCTCTTCTTGTGTAAACACACTAGAGGGCATTTTCGTCAATGCACCTTTGATTTCTCTTTTCTCCATAATTTTTTTCCCAGTGAAAATAATCACACCTTTTGTTATCTGATCCGGAAAAAAAAATGATTCAGTGATCTCCATTGACAAATGATTATATACATCAATGGAGTGAAAGTGTAACAGATTACTAACCTTGGGAAAGAAAAAATGTTGCAAAGGGCAGCAAGCAACGCATATTCATGGTGGTGGGCCAGCCACATAAGGACAAAACAGTCAAAATGGCTAGATCAAAGCCTCCAAGGTTTGTTTAATTTCTCAAGGATCACTGTGCATGATTTTTATTTCCTTCATTACTGGGTAGAAACAAGAATATACATAAATATATATTACGTTTTGTTTGCCCACAGAATTCTCATTTTCTTAATTAATGTTCCAAAGTAATTTAGATATTATATGGTGATTAACCTATACATTGCATACAAATATTTAGCGAAGAATCATTTGATGTGTATTTAACGATAAAGATGTTGCTATATAAGGGCGGCACAGATTCACAGAATGCTTGAAATTTAGACACACAACGATAATCACTGATAAAAGACGTGATGAAATGTTATTATGCATTAATTATATTAAGAATATGAATTATTGTTGTTTTGTAGTTTAATTCTCGTTTGTTTAAAAAACGGTGTGTTTGCTAATGTTTCTTGATGTAGTATTTTTATACTTGGTGATTGGATTATAGAAACTTATATGCAGTGGCCTTTATGTAATATTGCTAATACAAAATCGTTAAATAATTTGATATACTGCGCACATGAGTTCGTTTCTATCATGGAGAAATAGACGATGGTTAATTTGCGTAATATTTTTTATCTACGAATGATACAATTTACTTAAGGACATTTAACTCAGATATGGAGGAGAAGGTGCTTGATACCCTACAAACACTAAATGATGAAGGGGACTCATTTGCTACGAGGGCAGAAATGTATTACAAGAAGCGGCCGGAGCTGGTGGATTTCGTAGAAGAAAGTTTCCGAGCATACAGAGCTTTAGCAGAACGCTATGATAAACTTTCAAAGGATCTCCAAAGCGCCAACCGCACTATTGCTAGTGTCTTCCCAGATCAAGTTCAATACAGAACTGAAGAAGAAGATGAAGACGAAGAAGAGGCTGGATCAAATAATGGAAGACCCAATGACACTAATACGAAAAATAACGAAACAGCATTGATTCCTGAAGCTCCGAGTATCCCAAAGAAGGGTCATTTTAGAAGTCCATCCATGTTGCTCTCAAAAAAAGGACCACCACCAAAAAGAACATCAAGCTCTTGTGAGAAAGATTTTAAAGTGTCAAGTTCCGTTCTCTCGAAGAACGAAGCACTGAGTGAAATTGACAAGATTCAGAAAGAGATATTGACACTTCAGACCGAGAAAGAGTTTGTGAGGAGTTTGTACGAGCGTGCCTACCAACAGTATTGGGAATTTGAGGATCGCATCACGGCGATGCAGAAAAGTGTCTGCACCTTGCAAGATGAGTATGGTGTTGGCACCGTCATTGAAGACGACGAAGCTCGCACTTTAATGGCTGCCGCTGCTCTAAAGTCGTGCCAAGATACTTTAGCTAAGTTGCAGGAGATTCAAGCACAATCATCCAAAGAAGCTAGAGTTGAGTTTGAAAGGGTTAAGGAAGCTCATGAGATGTTTGAGAAGCTTAGAGACCAATTCATCTCTAAATATTATTTGAACCAAGATGAATCCAACACCGCCAAACCAACAACTCCAGTAGAAAAAGAAGAAGTAAAGGAAATGGATGATGCCGGGATTCGAGGGAACGTTAAGGGAAATAAATTGGAGGAAGATTCAAGTGAAGTCGTCATCACTGTCACCGAAATGGCTGATAGGATTAATCAACTTGTGAAAAAGGTTGTGACATTGGAAACTGCGGTTTCATCTCAAACAGGTTTGGTACAGAGATTGAGATCAGAAACAGATGAGCTTCAGACAAATATAAAGAAATTGGAAGAGGAGAAGGAAGTTCTCATGGAAGGTTCTGAAGTTACAAACCAAAAGCTGAAAGAAGTAGAGGAAGAGTTGAAGAGAGTTAAGCTTCTGAACCGAACCGTTCAAAGCCAAGACAATAGCATCAGAACACACTTCATTGAGGCTAGTTTTGACGTTAAACATCTTTCTGAGAAACTGAATAATATGAAGCCAGATGTGGAGGAAAAAAATATGGTACTATACAAGAAGAACAAGAACGAGAATAATGTTGTCGATGGTGATAAAGAAGATGTCAAGACGACATTAACAGAAGATGATGTTGGTGGAGATGCTGTTCCTGAAGGGGTTCAGAATATGAGTAGTGGTGACGGTGAAATTGAATCACATGATTTGAGCAGTGTTGATAGTAACAAGGGAGATGAGCCTAACTGGAGGCAGTTGTATATAAGTGGATTAGATGATAGAGAAAAGATTCTATTGGAGGAGTATACATCAGTTTTAAGGGACTATAAAGATGTAAAGATTAAGCTTAATGATGTGGAGAAGAAAAACCGGGATAGCCTTTTTGAAATGGCACTTCAGGTAAGTATCGCTCAATTTAATCATTTTACATTTTTACTCTTTTGTTTTTATTTTTATTTTTTTGTTGCATACCCAGTAATTAGAGCTTTACCCGATAAAATCCTGCACACATTAAGTTCGAACTCGATATAAATTTGATGTAAGTTTAGGAATTGGTACAAAGAAAGTCTCTAAGGTTGTGTTTGGTTTATGATACTGACACTAGGAGACTGAGACTCAATATTGTGTTTTTTAAACAGAGACTCAGTCTCAGTCCCCAAATTTTCAATATTTTCAGTATTTTCAGATTGGAGGAATTAGAGGACTAGAAACTAGAACTGAAATTTTAATAACATTTTGGTCCTTAATACCCTCATATAATTTATCAAATTTCAATTCTACTCATCCCATTTTGAAATTAGGGTTCATGGTTCATTATTGCCTCCTTTCAATCTTCACTCTCCCTTCCTCTTTCCTCCATTTTCATCGTCAACCTCCATCTTCACTCTCATTTCCTCCCTCCCTCCCTTCCTCCCTTCCTTCATCTTCATCATCAACTTCCATCTTCCTCCACCCAGACACAGCCGCCATCGTCCGCCGAGGCCTCTGTTCAAAGCGTCGTTGCTGGACTCGCATGTCGCAGTCGTCGCACTCGTTGTGCTGCACACCGTCGCCTCGCACTCGCCCTCATCAGTTCTCACTTCCACTCTCTCATCCATTCTGCCGCCGCTCATCGCTGATCCGCCGTTCTCCTCCTTTGTCATTCGTTCACTAAACCCTATAATTTTTGCCTTCTTTTTCTTTCTTTTGTTCTTGTTTATTTGGTGAGATTCTGCAACTTAGTGTTGGTGGTGATGGAGGTGGTGGCTGTGGGTGTCAATGGTATTGGTGGTGGGGCGATTGGTGATGTGTTTAAGGTTTTTGATTTTTTAATTATAGAGGATATTTTGGTCATTTTACTTGTTTTAGTCTCTATATGATTCAATTTTATACATTTTAAACCAAACACAATACATAAATCTAATTTAGTCACAGTATTCCAATCTCAATCCCCCAACCTCAACCTCAGTAATTCAGTCCCAATTTCTTTTCCAAATGCAACCTAAACTCATTTTTTGTCCTTAAAGGATAGGCATACAAGTAAAATAGAAGTAAGCAACACGTGGTAGAGGCTATTATATTTTCTATTATTAATTACGAGGTTTTTTTTCAATAAACTCTTATTGGTTCTGAGTACTGGAAGACTGAGACTAAGTATTGTGTTTGTTCGACAGAGACTGAAACTAAAATTTCAATCTCACTTTCCAGAATTTCAATATTTCCAGTACCTCCAAATTGGAGGGACTGAGAGACTGGGGACTGAGACTGAAACTTTAATAATATTTTTTTACTCAAATACCCTCAATCAACATTGTAATTTCCAATACTAACCTTTATTTCTGCTCCATCAACTTAGTTTAATCTATATTTCCCAATCTTTATATCTAATTAATTTTAAACCAAACACAATACACAAATCTATTTTAGTCTCAGTCTCAATCCTCCAGTCTTAGTCTCCCAGTCTCAGTCTCTCTCCCAAACACTCTATTAAGAACTAGGATAAAATATATTTTTATCCTTAAAGTTTGTTAAAAGTTTCAAAAATATTTTTAAGTTTTAATTTGTCTTAATTTTGTCCCAAAATTTTTTGACTTCCTTCGAATATACCCCTTATAGAGAAATTCAACAATAATGTTTAATAATTAAAAACAAGTGAAAGAACTTTGTGCTTGACTTACTTATGTTCAAGAATGTTCTTATGAATTTATTGTTGAGTTGATCTTGCATTTTTTAAAAAATTAACTACTAAAGATATATTTGATGCAAATAAAAAAATTTTAAAATAAAATTAAAATAAAATAAAATTTAGAATTATTTTAAAAAAATTTAACAAACTTCAAATTCAAAAATATACTTTACCTATGAACTAAATATCTAAATAGTGCTATATGACTAGCATAATTTTGTTTATTAGCACTTAGACAACTAGCATGTTTTTATTGGTTAATATTAAAGAGAAGACCCAAATACACTAGCAAAGTATATGTGGTAACTAAAATATATTATTAGCTAATATAAATAAATATTTCTTGATCCTTGATGATTTTCCATACATACTTTTTAGCTAAATGATTTAATTGTTACTTATTTGAATATTGAGTACTTCTATATCTAAACCCCTTTTTAAAACATCTTATATTAGTATGGATCTACTAAAGTATGAAGTATATGTGGTAACTAAAATATAATATTAGCTAATATAAATAAATATTTCTTGATCCTTGATGATTTTCCATACATACTTTTTAGCTAAATGATTTAATTGTTACTTATTTGAATATTGAGTACTTCTATATCTAAACCCCTTTTTAAAACATCTTATATTAGTATGGATCTACTAAAGTATGTTATTAGTAAGGGTAAAAAATGATAAATTTTGTTGGTGCTACAGTATGTTATTTTTTTTCTCTTCTTTTTTCTTGGATGACAAATATATATATTTCATTATATTAAAAAAAATTCTTACCTACTTTGAGAGCAAATACAACTTTTGATGTGTGTTAATTTTCCCTGCTCACTAATACTAAACCAGTAATGCAGTTTTAATTATCTTACCTTCAACTTATTTTACCTTTGCATGAAACTTCAATTCTAATTTTTCAATAAAAACAAAGAAACTTATGGATTGATAGACATATACATTAAAAGAACTCTTTCTATTTTATGCTTCCATTATTATATTGCTGCTAACATGAAATTGCCCAAAACAGCTAAGAGATATGAAGAATGCATTAGCCAACAAGGACCAAGAGATAAATTATTTACATCAAAAGCTTAACAGTCCAAATTCAGCTGCTGATAATCCTGATGTAAGTCCATTCACCATGGAAACAGAGTACAAATACACTCCCAATGAAGCTCTTCTTCAAGAAGCAGAAGCAGCCCAAGAAGCTAACTTGCCATTGCCAGACCTTGAAAGCAATAATTTACCATTAATTACTTCAGATAATGCAAATGCTATCAAAAGTCCTTCTTCAGAGATCACACCAGAGAAGCTGGTAGCAGACCAAAGCAAGCTAGAAGGGCTATCAACCATGGAGAAGAAATTTCGTTCTGACATTGATGACCTTCTTGAGAAGAGTCTTGAATTCTGGCTCCGATTCGGCACCTCTATTAACCAGATTCAAAAGTATGAGAACTCAATCCAAGACTTAAAAGCCGACCTCCGCCGCATACAAGAAAGTCATATGAGATCATCCTCGGAAGGAAATTCTTCTAAAAAAACTAATTTACAGTCACAACTCAAGCCAATATTCAAGCATCTGCGAGAGATAAGAACAGAATTATCACTTTGGCTCGAACACAACACGGTGTTGCAGGTTGAAATGCAGGACAGGCACTCTTCCTTGTGCAACTTGCATGATGAGATCATTAGAGCAAGCAACCTTAGCAATGGAGAAGAAGAGAACGTGGAGGTAGAGCTAATGATAAGTCCTTATCAGGCTGCAAAGCTTCAAGGTGAGATTATGAACCTGAAACAACAGAACAACACTGTTGCAAGTGAGCTTCAAGCGGGTCTAAGCCTTGTGAGTGGGATGAAGAATGATGTTGATAAGACACTTGATGAGCTTGACAATGTTATCTCCACCCCCAAAAGTAGCCAAGGAAGCTCCAAAAATACTCGGATACCATTGAAATCTTTCTTGTTTGGAGTGAAGTTGAAGAAGCATAAGCAAAAGCAATCACTATTTGCATGTGTAAATCCTAACGTGCATAAGAGCGACATGGAAGAGGAGGCTGATTCTCCAATAAATACACCGAAACATTGATGTCCCTAATGTGACAATATATAGGTGATGAAAGTTATTATAACTAGGATATTAACAGGTTCTAAACTATTTTTAATTAAATTATTAATATCATAATTGTTACGTGTGTTATTCTAAAACTAAGAGATGATGACCATTGTAGACTTTTCCATGTTTTCTGTATTCGAATATATATATATATATATGTTCATAAAAAAAATATCATCTAAACTTATTGTTAAATTTGTGAAGTGGTAAACAAATGTTTTAATCACTTTTGAATTTATAATTAATTATTTGTAGATTCCATTTAAGAGGGATTAGGGTTACATTTTTTAAGTGGTAAACAATTATTTTTTTTGTTTTCATTCTTCCTTCATCCCCCACGTATCACTGTCCCTTTTCTTTCTTCCCTTCCCTTCCCTCTCCCTTCAGTTATGTCGTACCCCTTTTTTTGTTTTTGTTTTTTTTCCCTTTTCTTTTTTTTTTTTTTTTTAATTTTCTTAGCGTTAGATCCAGATTTGGATATCAAAATAACCCTTATAATTTTTCTCATTTTAATGTTTTAACAATCTTGCATAATATGTTTATTATTAATACTAATGTTTTATTGGGCGCTTTATACTTCTTAAATCACATTTTTATCGATTTTTTTAATACAATACAAAAAAGTTATAGCTCCTATAAAAAGTATTTCTTTTTAATAAATCTATAAAGAATATAACTCAAATGACTAAATTTTATTCTGCACTATAATTGGTGAGAGAAAAAAATATTATAATCAAACACCTATATATATATATATATATATAAAGTATATAAATAATTAAATGTCTCTTTTCATTTAACAATTATTTGACAATTTTTTCCACTTTAATTACAGAATATACTCTATAATATTTATGGACTATAGGACTATGGTAGAAATTTTTTTAAAGAAAATAAATATTATATGTAAGATCAAAACTAAATTAAATAGAATAATAAAAATAAATAAATGACAAGAAAAACTATTCAATATTAATAGTTTTATTTAAGGTTTAAAAAATTATTAAATATTAATGGAAAGATCTATGATGAAGATACTAAAGTGTCTTCTAATGAGAATATTAAATTTTGGTCGTTGATTTGTGCTATTAAAATCTGATGTGCAATTAAAAAAGAGAGAAAAACTTCTAAATATGATAATATCCTCATCAAAAGACACTTAATTGTCTTCATGATAGAATTTTCCAATATTAATAGTGTCATTTATTTAATACAATACATTTTAATATTATATTATTAGCGTTTAATAACATAATTTCCTTAACACATCTAAAATTTCTTTAAGCATGGGGGCATACATATTATTATGAGGGGCAATATATATATACTCATATATCTACTTTTTGTTTTTCTAAATTTCAATGAGGTATTTTGCCCCACACCAATAGAAATAGATCCAT
Source organism: Stylosanthes scabra (assembly GCA_036250425.1). Classification (NCBI taxonomy): domain Eukaryota; kingdom Viridiplantae; phylum Streptophyta; class Magnoliopsida; order Fabales; family Fabaceae; genus Stylosanthes; species Stylosanthes scabra. The sequence goes on along the minus strand of JASCZI010272993.1, from coordinate 2,692 downwards.
CCCTACTCTTCATATAATTTTGTCCTTGCATATTATAAAATGTGTGGAAAAATGAGGAAGATAGTATTAGAATATGATTAAAAAACACATTTTCCTTTAATTTTCCATTCAATTTTGGAGGCGAAAACTTTTGTTGGTTCCCACCCACTTTTTTATACTATTCTTTTTTAAATTTTAACCTTTTGATTTTCCATCTTAACCAAACAAAGGAAAATAATAATTTTCCTTCCAATTTCATTCCTTTCTCTCTACTTCCATTCATGCTCCTTCCAAACAAACAAACTCTTACGCATGCACATTTTTATGCAGATGATTCTATCTATCTTCTTCTCTCTAAACCAACTTTCTCCTTCCTCTACACTTTGGAGATATGGCTGAATGCTGATTTTGGTATGAAGACGAAAATACAATTCTTTTTAGATGTAATAAAAAATGCTATGATAATATGATTCTGTTCAAAGGTTCATATCCAAAAAGTTCCAGTTTTTTGTGCATCAAAAGGAAAAAAGTATCTTAATATATTGCAGGACCTACATGTTCATAAAGAAATTAAAGAGACTCAAATTTATCCATATTTCTACCAATTAGCTTAGAGATATTGGAAAATATGAACCTCCATCACATTTTAAATTTGATTGATTTGTAGAATAAATGAACTTCAATATGTTACTTGGTTTGATTTATTTAGTTAAATACGAAAGCTCTGATTCATGTTATTAAAATGACTCTAAACTGATATCTTATTTGTTATAAAACTCCATAATCTCCTAATAATTGGGATTAATATGTAACTTGGAGATATTAAAATGACTCTGAACTAATGTCTTATCTGTTAAACAATGTATTAATATTGACAAATAATTTTTTTTTTTTACTTTTTAGTCATAATTAGTTAATCTTTCCCATTTTTTGACTTTGATGAAGATTAGTCATAATATTCTTTAGATTTCAAGAGAAGCTATATTGGAAAAGTTACATGAGATATCATTTATTTTGTATTTATATTTCATTTTTCTATTATTCAAATAATTCTAAGTAATTTTAAAAACTAACAAAAATGGAAACTAACATTCCAACGGCTATCTTGAAATACTGGCAGATTACTATGAGAGGCTCCACACCAACTTCTAGAAGACGGAGAAGTAGTTGATCAACAGTTTCTCCAAAAAGAACACGACTGATGTTATAGTTCTTAGTGAAAACAAAAAAAGATAAAAATAAAAAAGAATAAGGCTTTATAAATTTTTTAAGAAAAGAATAAATGGTAAAGACCGTTGTGCTTAATCCAGATTTTGTATAATTATTGCCACATGCTTAGTTTAGTTACCTTCACAGTCATAACTTCACGGAGTTCTTCTTTTCCGACAACCTCTTCCATTATGTCGTTAAAATTCAAGAAAATATATTCAGAAAATTATGATTTGTAATACTTTCCACATAGAAAATACAGAATAGCAACATAGTTTTTACCCAAGAATCCAGAACATGAAATGCTAGGAGCATGCAATAACTCAGGAATGGAGATGAAGTTAAACAGTTTCACCTCAAAGGTGGACACTAGAACAGGTACCACTGTAGTTCTATGTGAGAAGACCAAAATTTATTTGAAAGTTACTCATTGTATACAACTAGAACTCTTGAATGTCATCCCTCCATTTCTTCATGAGAGATTTTAGTATGGATGCTTGGAGTCGGTAACTGATGAGGAGGTTTTTGACGATAGATTTCATAGTAAAAAGGGTACCCTCATCAATACTTTTTCCACATATTTACTAGTGATTGACCAAGCTTTTCCATCTCTTGCATAATTATGTCATTAATTGATTAATTGTTAAATTAGCTTCCAAAGTGCATAAATTGTTTAAATCTTCTCCCATTTGGTACCTTGATGTGCGTGTTAGTGAATTTCAGGCCCAAAGTGGAGAGAAAGAGCCGAAGGGAAGATAAGGAGAACAAGGAAAGCAAGGAGAATGGACAAAAAGCCAAAAGCTCAAATCAGCCTTGACTGTGCGGCCGCACCCTTTGCATGGCGCGCCCGTGCCCTCCTTTCTTAATGAGGAAGCTTTCCTTTGGTGGCGCGGCTGCACGACCTAGATGGCGCGCCCGCGCCACCCCCCCATTTCTTAACGACCAAGATAGCGACAACTGCGTGCCTGCGTGGTGGAGGTGGCGCGTCCGCGCCATAGCGTCAGGAAGCACTTAAATGAAGGCTATTTTGGGGATTTCACGTTTCCGGGCAAATGCCCAGTCATTTCTCAAGCCCAATTCGACACATATAGGGGGGGAACAGCTGAAGACACAACAAGCATTCTACCATTTCATTAATTTTAGCCTTAGAATAGTTTTAGGGAGTTTTTGGGAGAGTTCTCCATCTCTCTCATTTTCTCATAGTTTCCCTTCTTTGTTCTTCAACTTTAGGAACCCCATCACCATCCAAACTCTTCTTTTATTATATGTTTTGTGTTTGATTTGTGGATACTTGATCTATTTCATTAATGCAATTCTAGTTTCTTCTTCTATTTTGCTGATCTTTACATTTTTTTTCTCATTAAGTTTAGTTTATTTTCTTGCTCATTTTATGATCTCTTGCTTGTTAGTCACAATGCACAACACTCAAGAGGGGGGGTGAATTGAGTGTTTAAACAACAATAGATAATTTTTCGCGGAAGTGTAAATATCTAAGAATAAAGAA
>JASCZI010272992.1:0-10166 GCA_036250425.1 Stylosanthes scabra | reverse complement strand
TTTTTTTTTTTTTTTTTTTTTTTTTTTTTTTTTTTTTTTTTTTTCCGGAGCGCACAAACATTTGCTCTCAACTATCGATTATATATAGTACCACTTGAAAGACAATAACTCAAATTATGTTTATAAAATCTATAGTTACCTACCTAGTAGGTATGATATTATCCAATTATTTCAGTCTTAATCGAGGAATACAAAATAAGGTAATTTTACTACTTTAGACTAATTTTCTGTTATTTCCAATACATGTTTCAAATACATTAGTGTCCATTTTTCACCGTCCAAAATACAAAATCCGTTACTAATTAACTAGTTTCTTTTTTAAGAAAGTATTTTTCCCCTAAAATTTGCTATACATTTCAAAAATACTCTACTATTTAATTTGATTCAATTTTGTTTCAATTTTACTCATACAATCAAATATTTAACGACAAATATGTAGATAACAATATTTTTTTCAAGTTTATTCTCAAAATAATATTCATCTTCATTATTATTATCATGAAATTATCTTTCTTCTCTCTTCAAATCAATTTTTTCTTTTCAATCCCACTTTCTATCACTATCCCTTGCCACCATCATCATCTCTTCGGTCTTCCCCCTTCACAATGGCGCTTAGGTCACCACCATGACCTTTATAAAAACTAAAAAAAAAAATTTACTTTTGGTAGTTTTCGGTGGTGGATTGTATATAAAAAATGGTAAAATTGAAAAAGAAATAATGATCATATGTTGACTAAAATTTTTTTACAGTAATGATAAATTTAAAACTATTCGAGATCGCTAAGAGTAAAATTGAATCAAATTAAATGTGAAGGTATTTTAAAAATTTTTCGTAAATATTAAAGATAAAAAATATATTTTACCTTTTTTTTTTTACAGATTAATAAGTTCACAATAATGTTCGATTATTTGTAGAAACTAAAGTGTTGAACTTTATGCATACGTAATTGAAACGCATGATAATTAATTGAAACGCATGATAATTAAAGATCGCAAATGATATCATTAAGAAAAAGATGAACACATTAATGTTCGATTATTTGTAGAAATTAAAGTGTTGGAACTTTATGCATACACAATTGTCTAATTAAGATGCTAACCAATTTGGGTTGTTCTAGTGGTGAGTTTACTAGTCCACTTAAACAAATGTTGAGGGGTTCGAATCTTGCCTTGTGCTTACTTGATCATTTTCAAGACTCATTTATATTTATATTTATTTTATTTTATTTTATTTTGTTGATCTAGACCCAATTATAACTTGATCTACTTTTTTTTTTTGGTAAATCTTTATTTGTGTTAGGGTTTTGATAATAAGAGATATAAAAAATTTCTAAAACTTGTAGCCACTTTTTAATCTAATTTTGATGAATGAAATTGTTTAGAATTTTGTGATGAAACTTGGTGTATACAACATAGATGAAGCGTATAATATCCTTAATAATTATACTAGAGAATCAATATTTTAATGACCAATATGAATCAATAAATAAGTGATTATTTAAAATTGATGAAAATAATCATATAAAAAAAATAAAAAATAATCATTTAAAATTATACACTCTTTTTATCTTCTCATTCTCTTCAATTGCATCAGAAAATCAAATTAAAGTTAATTAATTCACATTTTTATTTGATTTCGATTATCCTGATTCCGTTACATACATCAATTGTTTCATTTTATTTCTATAATTGAACGCTTGAAACTCAAACGTAATAATTGAAACACATGATTAGAAAGTAAAGACAAAAGTATAAAAGCATTCAAAGGTCGTATGAAACCAGCTTCTCAGCCTACTTTAACACCCAAATTCATCGCTCCCAATATCAGCAGCAGAGAGAAGTAGAGAACCACTTCCTTAAATATATATTCTTATTAGCACAAAATAATAATAATAAAACGTAAAATAAGTTTCTGAAGTACTTAATCCTATTTCAAAATATTATATCTTGTTTTCTTAAATTTCTCTTTGACATATATGCTTTATGTCACAAGTGATGAATACATTAAATATTCTCTTAAAAATTTATTGATCACTTCCTCAAAGTGAATATATACCTCATATAAGATAATTTAAACTTAAAATTAAAGAACACTTACGAAACAAAAAATTAAAAATAAAAAAGAAGAAGAAAGAACTAAAAAAAAAAAGAACAACATATAAATATTATTTTCCGTACTTAAATTGAGCATTGCATTTAGCAATGCAATTGTCACTATTTATTGTACCCTTCAAAAAATGTTTATGGCATTCAGCAATACACTTATCCAACTCAGTTGTTGCAATGACAAAATAAATAAACATTCCAATAATCATCAACATTATTGTAGTTGCTTGTGTCACACCGTTTCTAGCCATATAAGTCTCTCTTTGTTTGTTGTGTCACGGAGTCAAAAGAATTATGGTAAAGAAGGTTTTATACAAGACTATATATATATATGAAACATATGATAATATAACCAACTTATTATCGTAACCAAGAGTTTATGTTAGTTTATGTCCCTGCTGCTGGCCCCTTATTGTTCTAAGAGAGACAACAACTTATTATCGTAACCAAGAGTTTTTCTAGGAAAGTTTTTTTTTTTTTTTTTAATTTAATTTGGTTTAGTTTTATTACCTCTTGGATGCAGTGAATCTTTAAACAATAGGCATTATTATATAATAATGATATTTAACTACTTTGTGTGCTGATGAATTCAATGGCGGATCTTGAATGGCGGATCTTGAAGAAAAGTTTTAGGGGGCCAATGCAAATTAAATTTTTAAAAAACTTTTGTAGCCAAATTTTAGAAAACGTAAGTTATAAATTTTCTATCAATATATTCTAATATAATGATATACATATTTATTAAATATTTTAATATTTTTATCTTATTAAAAAATTAGATTAAAAAATCAATAAAATATAAATAATATTAAATTAAATAGATAAAAAAAACCTTATTCCAAATCCACTGTAGTGTAAAAATTTTTGAAATTATATATATATAACTTGAAGTGATAATGTGTAAAGTTTGAAAGCTTTAACTAATAATTAGAAAATCAAAATTCAAAGAAAATTAATCCAATTTGCAACAAAAACTTAAAGTAATAATGTATATAATTTGAAACTAATTAAAAAATTAGATAAATTCCAAAGGTCACTAATCCAATTTATTTAGATTAAGAAAAGTAGTAAGTAAATGATAAACATGCAAAATTAAACCTAGTATACTTAATTTGGTAGTATAAAAATTAACCAATTGAATTAAACATATAATTTGATCTGCAATGTTAGGTGTATATCTATTTTATCCAATTAAATCTAATTAAGTCATTAATTTCTATATCAAATAAAAATTAATTTCGATATTAAATAGTAAAAAAATAACATATAAATATTCTTCTATTTGATATCAAAATGGTCATCTATTTGTAATGGAAATAAATAAGTTAGTTAAATTTAATTGACAAAATAAGTGTACGTCTTGAATTATTATAATATGATATAATATTACTAATTATTTTATAAAAAAATTTGGGGGCTTAGTCCCAAAGAAGCTCCGGCCCTGCTGATGATAATTAATTATCTGTAAACAAATAAAGCTATATGATTGATAAAAACATTTAAAAAATAAAAGATTGTTGGTTTTTGTAACCTGGTTGTTATGCTCGATTTATGTGTCCTAATAGGATTTTTGAGCTCTCTATGATTTCCTAATAGAATTTTTTCTAATGTCTTAATAGGATTTTTTTTAGTGTGTTAGAGTTTCTCCAAATCACTTAGAGTATGCAGTAGTCGATGATACAACTCTCTAATTGGATCTCTCTATTTTCTCATTGGTAAATGAACCGGTAAGTGATGATGATCGTAGAAGGAATATAATGGGATTAATAGCCGGAAGAAGAAAATTATGAATGTCTAAAATTCTGCTGAAATGGTACTAGAGACTTGTTCCACATTTCTGGTGGATTAGTTGGATACAAACTCTTTTAGTCTTTTAAATCCAAATAGAGGCATCTGGCAAGGTGAGAGCTATTCTATCAGAGCTATTTTAAATACAAACCCTTTAGTCTTTTGAATAAAGTAATGCTATATTTACAATTTTCTACACGTCCGTACATACCATTTTTAACAGGAAAAAATGTAATCATCAGCAAAGAAATTTATATTTTTCTGTGCTTATATTTATATATATATATACTTTTTAAATAATATATATGGAGATATACAATAGCACACATAAATTAATTCTTGAATAAAATACCTTTGCCTTCGAGGAAAAAAATATAAGGTTTAAATTTTGCTCACCTCAAATATTTTTTTTAAAAAAGATTGTGAAGACCAAAACCAAAAATAACATTTTTTAAGGACTAAATCTAGAAGGAAAAAAAAGGACTAAATCTTATTTAAATAAAATGATTAATATATATGAAGGGTATGAAAACTCCTCTATGATAAATGACTGCAACTTGTGAGTCCAAGCATTGAAAAGATGCAAATAATAAAAGGATTTAATTTTAAGTAGGGTAAAATGTTTTAAATTCGTGTAATCACATCCTTTTTTATAATTAATCATGAGTTCAATAAAAAAAAATTATTTTTGGTAATATAACGTTACGTAGTTATATGTACGAATATTTTTACACTATTATTGCTTTAAAATTAAATTCATAATAGAATGACTCTCCAAATATAATAAACATCTAAAAATGACTTAACAATAAAGTATGATCTAAGATGACTTTTTTTTTTTTCGTAAAAATTATGCTTCCTATTAATTAATTCTTTCGAATTACGCAGTTACCATGAAAGAATAATGTTTTAGTGATAAAATAACGAAGATAGAAGTCGCAAATCGTTTAACTATTTGTATTAGCCACCATATATTTACTTATAAGTTAAGAATAAATTACATTATTAGAAGGGAATCTTTGAGCTAATAGTAAATTACATAATGAATTCCAATGTAAAGCAACGGAAGCTAATTTTTTTTAATCGAAACAGAATGATGACTTTTGTTAGAAATAGAAGAATTTAGATCTTTAAAATAATATGACAACTGTTTTTTATTATTATTGTTGTTATCGAATTTATAATAATTTTTATGTACCAGCAGAGCAAACACCAAAATACTTTAAGAAAAGCCAGAAAAGTTAGCACTAGCTAAGTCAAGAGTAAAAGAGATCAGGTGATGATAAAAAATTAGGATGTTTATAGTGTATGCTATTATGAATTTCATTGCTTGATAAACAGCAGTGAGTTTGAGAAAATGAAGAATAATAGAAAAAGAGTGGAAGAGAATGATGGACTCAAAACATAGAAGATGAGAAGATTATGGCAGAAATGAAGAGATTTTGATTAAAAAACAAACTCCAACAACTAAGCATAGATAACTTCCTTGAAGAGTAACAACTCCTAACTAACTTTCCTTATTTAGCAAATAGCTCAACCAACTCGCTTCCCAAGTAGTTATGTCGGTTAACAACCCAAACTCACTAATAACTAACCAAATAGTATCGTATAAGAACTAATCTCACTTACTACGAGTCACAACCCAGAAAATACTTCAAATTCCCAATGTCTTTGATCTTGGATTGCTAATGCAAGAGATGCTCAGCCCTGCTACCTTCAAGCAACTTCAAGGCCTATAAAATACTTCAAGTTCCCAATGCCTTTATTTCTCTATGACCATGGTGACACTTCTTGTATAGCAAGCAAAGATGAGAGCAGAACTAGAGGTTTGATTGAAGCCTCGAGCAACTAATCTTGCTTGATGGTGTTCCAGATAACCATCTGGGTTAAGCTTAAGATGGAACATCCATTTGCAACCTACTAGTTTTTTTTTTTATTTTTTATTTGCATTTCATTCCAGCAATAAGCTTAGAAACTAAAATCAAATTGAACTTCAATTTCGGAAAGTACAACACTCTTGTAAAGAAAAATTGTTCAGAGAAACCAACTCGGTTGGTTTGAGTTTGAAACCTAGTATATGCAAGTATCAAAACTGAGAGATTCACCTGTCGGGTGCACAACTCAAGTCGAATACAAATTAGTCAGGACGAGCGTAAAAAAAAATTAAGAGAAAATAGTGATTGTTCCAACTATATTATTGTATGCGTTCCATCAGGTAGTTTGATTATCACTAGCTTTATGAAATTATGCAGTGATAATATAACATGATCAATGGCTACTAAGTCTGTAAAAAAAAAAAAAAAAAAAAAAAAATTGGCTACTAAGTCAATGACCTAAGAGTTGGAATTTAAAACCGCTGTCATGCAGATTGAAGCACAAGGTGTAATAATAATAATGATGATAAAGAAAAAGGGTATTATTATTCATAAAAAGGTACATGAGATACAATGATAATAATTACTGTTGTTAATTATTTTAGGCCTACTAGAAAAGGGAAAAATCTATGATAATTTTTCATTACATAACATTTTGCTCTACTCGATTGTAAATTTGCAATCAACCTAAGTAGCTATCATTGCCTTATAAAAGTACAATTAAATTATTAAAATTTAAATATAATTAATGTATTCCATAAAATATCAGAAAAATAATCATTCATATGTCTTTTATCATTTTGGAATAAATGATTTTATGACATAATGTCGAAACTTCTATGACCAAATGATTTATAGTTGGAATCTTTATTGAATTGAATTCTAAAAGAAATAATTCTACCATAAAGCAAAGAAAAAATATTATACAAAATCAGCAAACATCCATGAATCACTTTTTTATTTGAACAAAAAGCTCTAATGCAATATGTTACGTCTTAGTGTTGAAATTCTTTATTTCCTATGAACATCCATGTTAAATCGGTAAAAAAAAATATCTGAGTACGAAAGCATACCTAAATTAATAGGCATAATTCTTGATCTTAATTTATTATTCCTAACTCTAATTATGGTTGTTTGATCTTCCTCAACTAAAGTTTTCTGTATTCTTGATAGGACTGAATAGTAACTCTTCAGATGGCGGCTTAAATATTTTGGGGACCAAAACCTAGAGTTCTATTTATATTAGGCTATTAACACTCATTAAACCCTGAAGGTCCAATAAAATAGATAATATTGGTTTTATTCTCAATAGACCCAAACCGATAAGTAATCTTGACTTATTCCTTTTATTATTTAAGCCAATAGTGAAACCACTTTGTATAAGTCAAAATATAAAATAGCTAATATGATTATACTTAATTATATATATGTATATATATAGCCCACAAAATAGATTAAGAAAATAAAATTTTCTAACAATCTTCCACTTGGGCTATACATATATATTATCCTGAAATAATCATATCTCATAAAACTTTATGTGCACATCTTGAACGCTATTTTTCTTGATTACTTTAGCAATCTGGTCCATCTCATAAATCAGTTATAGAACTATCGCAGCTTTTATCACATTAGAGTCGCGACTAAACCAGATAATCACCCTAATAATTTATTCAATGACTGACGAACGTCCTGCGGTCCCTCTCGCGATCGGTTCGAAATTCCTTAGTTTTAAAAACAGGTTATCGTTGTAGAGGAATACAAACCAGTTGTGAGATTAACAACAGGGTTTTTCAACAAAGAAAGGTGTCACAAAACTTGCAACCAATTGAAAATACCGAGTATTGAACTCGGGTCGTTCTCCCTAGGAATTGAAATATTGTGGCTCGCGAATGGTTGTGAAAATGGGGGGTTACAATGGTTGGGTGTTGGTAACGAGAGAAAAATAAGAAATAGATAGAACTGATGATAATAAAGGGTGATTGGCCTTGAGTTGAAGTATAATGTGTTCCTATGATCACCACTAATCCCAGTTATGAATGGTTGTCACGTAAGACACAAAGCTCATTTTGTCTAATTGCCGAATGGGTGGAAGTTAACCCCGTTCCGAAAGTCCTAGGCATACACAATCAGCAGGGGACCTAGGTCTCAACAGACTCGAGTAAATCCTGCGTCACCAAGAAGAACTCACCAATGGTGCAGTAGCACCTAATTGAGTTTGTCTCATTTAAGGTCCCCATACTGTTGGCAGGGGCGTAGCGTTAACGGAACAGTTTTAACCCCGACCTTAACCCATTCTTTTCCTTAGGGACTAGTGGCTAATATCATCCACACTTCAACCCATGTCCAAGACACAAGAACACTACTCCATATCTATGAGAAAAAAATATCAAACACTTGGCGGGCGTAGTAAAAGGACATGATAAATAACTATGAAAATTAGTAAATCAAGATGATCAATAAAGTAAATGGGCAAGAGAATCAACAATTATCACTACTAAAGCAAGTAAATGACAATGGATCATAAATTTCAGCAAGATAAAAGCAATATGAAAGCAAGATAACAAGATCATAAAGCAAGAATGAGTAAAGAGATGAAGAACAAGTAGAGATTGTATTAATAAAGCAAGAGTAGCAATAAACAAGCAATTAAACACTATAATTAACTAAGAGTTTGGTTGGTGATGGCTGAAAATGGAAGAAGAAATTAAAGAACCTAAGAGAGAAAATGAGAGGTATCAAGAACACTCCCAAAAGCTCTCTAAACTCTCTAAAAACTACAATTGATCCTAATGTGTGAATGTATGCCTTGTGCTTCAGCTGTTCTCCCCCCATATAGGTCGAATTGGGCTTCAAAGAGGCTAGGCCTTAGCCCGGAAATGCGAAATTTCAAATGACCTTCATTTAATGTCATTCTGCAGCGTAAAGTTGTGTACGCAATCTATGAGAGTTGCGTACACAACTCTGTCCAGAGAGCTCCCTGGATGCTGCAAGGGAGGAAGTTGCGTGCGCAACTTAGTCTGGACAGAATCAAAAATCTGTTTTGTTCCAGTATTGCATACGCAGCTCCGCTAGCAACTTTTCTGGCAGCTTCCTCTGTTTTGACTCCTCTTCATGAATCCTTTGCTTCCAATGCCTTCCTTAGCCTTTCTCAAGCATTTTTCAATCCCTAAAGTCCTGAAATACACTAGAAAACACATTAAGGCACCAAGTGGAATTGTACAATTTCTACTCAATTCAAGGCTAATTTAACATGTATTTCTTAATTGGAACAAATATAGCAAAGGTTCACAAACATGGCTATTCACAAATATAACACATATTTTATCATGACATATGGGTTCATCAAAATACCACATGTTAACCATGTTACTATAAGGATAAGTTCATTTGACTTAGGTTTTGATGAATGACAAACATTGAAATTGAGGATAAACGTTAAAAGATGCAAACGACGTCAAGACAAACATTGAAGTTGAGGATAAGCGTTGGAAGCAAGCAACAAGACAAGAAGACGAGTCCGCAAGCTTTGAAGATGGTTTAGTATCTTAGGATTTAGGTAAACTTCTTGTCAAGGACCAAAGTTTATTATCTCTCTCACACACACACAAGAAAATGTTTTTAAAGAAAAGGTTTTACGAAAACTATGGCCGTAAAAGTTTTATAACTTGTTAGCTGTTTTAAAGCTTAGTGCATGCTGTCAAACTTGACCTTTATGCACTAAAGTGATGATAACTTGAATTACAGAACTCCAAACGATACAGTTCTTGTTGCGTTAGAAAGCTAACGTCCGGAGCTTCAGATTGATATATATATATATATGTCTTTTGTGAACAGTAAAAATTCGTTTTTACAGCAAGTAAAAAGTAAAAATACGTTTTTACGGTCAGTAAATAGTAAATTACTATTCCCACGGCTAGTGAACAGTAAATTACTGTTCCCACGGCTAGTGAACAGTAAATTACTGTTCCCACGGCTAGTGAACAGTGAATTACTGTTCATAACGGCTAAATTACTTGGGATGCTTATAAATAGATGGTTTGAAGCCTCATTTCATACACTTGATCAATTCTAAGCTTCCTTGTGATTATACTTCAATTCTATTTTTTTAAAGTGATTTATACACAATTTGAGATATAACCAAAGATTGGTTCATAGAGCTTCAATTGTATCCATCTACTCTATTTTGAGAGTTGTAATTCTTTCTCTACACAAATTCTATTTCTCTTTGTTTGAGTGACTTGGAGTGGTATTCTCCAAGGGGTGTGAGACTTGATAAACACTATAGTCGTTGAGGATTCCAAGAGTACAATAAACACTCAAGGAAAATCTTGAAGTTGGGATTGCTTCGAGTGGAGTGGGTTATTGTTTTATTAAGCACTCAAGGAAAATCTTGAA
>JASCZI010272990.1:0-19728 GCA_036250425.1 Stylosanthes scabra | reverse complement strand
AATGGTTGGGATTCTCACCCGTATTATATTCATGTTTTTCAGATGCAGGTTCTCATTTGGAAAGCAAGCGAAGTATCTTTTATCCTAAGAGTTTATCGGAGTTCTCTAATGTGTATGTCGAGTACCAATGTATGATACGGAGAAATAGGAAGGTATATTAGTAGAGTCCATATTAATTGTATTATGTATATGTAACGGCCAAAACTTCGCAGGTCAATGTATATTGTTTAGGAACCAATTGTAAATGTTTTATTTTAATATATAAAATGAATTTAAAGTATCCGGAGTGTATGGCTCTACTTTATTAACAAAATTTTATGGATGTTTAGTCATATTTAAAATTCCTACAATTATCAATATGTATGAAAGTATGTAGTGACAACTAATAAGGGTTAATTATGTCCGCGGCATGGTTAATCAATATTAGGATGTTATATTCATCGTCTTGATTCATACTTCTTTGTTGGTAAAAAGGGGAGTTTCCTTACACATTCCTAGTGCATCTAATTTTGCACCAATACCGCTATCAATTTACCAAACCTATTTGAGCCACTGTTCAGAAAAAGTAGCCAAAATTGTCGTGACGAGCTTCACTCAAGTGTAATTTATGGCAACCAAACTGTTTATGAAATGTGTTGTTCCAACCTTGTAAATGGTATCGGAAAGCAATGTTTTGATAAAATGGCCAAATTTATCGTGACAATTACAAACTTGAACCCAAAAAAGGAGGAAATCTTGCAAAGGAGTATAAATGTTTAGAATGCTTGTGCTGCACAGAAGTTGAGTTTACAAGATACCTTGGTGCATAAAAGATACATGTTGTAAATAAAAAATAAACAAAATTATTTACACTACTTGAATAAAAGTGTATACCTTTATCTATAATTTTTTTAAGGATCTAAAATCCTATAACAATTTTAAATGATCATGAATTTTTATCAAATAGTTAATAACTATCGTAATTTATTATTTCCGAATATATAATTGATAAAACTATGTTATATCATACCGTCCACAAATTAATCTAACTTTAAATACTACATTCTAATTTTAATTACTATAATCCAGCATTTTTTGAAAAATTACAAATGTTCGTCAATAAGAAGGGCAAAATTTTGATATATTAGTGGTTCTTGCCTTCTTATTGTTAAATGACGAATTGCCTCAATTTTTTTTAAATTAATAATTCTTATTGTTAAGAGGCAAATTAGTCTCTTCACATGGGTTACCGTATTAAATAGATCTTCCTCCCATGGACACGTTTCTGTTGAGAAGCCATGGAACTTGTTTTTCTTCCAATATGTTGACACCGATGATCATTAGATTAAAACAAAAAATACAAGAGAAATTATGAATTGATAAGTGCAAAGATTTTAACTAAAATCTCACATTTACCATCTATACATAATTTGGATTCAACAAAACTTTATATGATTAATTTTTTTATAACCAGAAAATAGTATAACATAAATATCTCTCTATATTTTACTTTTGTTAACTGGAAAAGAAGAGAGGTTACAGAAGAATTAATCATATAAAAGTTTGTTAATTCCCAAATTATGTGCAGAAGGTAAGTGTGTGATTTTTGTTACAATATTGATTATCTGTATTCATCAATTCATATTTCTTCTTCTTTTTTCAATCTCAACTGTCGGTGTTAACATATTGAAAGAAAAGCAAGATCCATAGTTTTCCTACCAGTAGTTTGCCTCTTAACACTAAGAACTACTAATATATCAAATTTTTGCATCCTCTTATTAGGCTATCTGTTTATAAGTGTTTAAAAAAAAAAAGTTAGATTTTGGTCTTTAAAGTTAGTTTAATTTTTTTGAAAAATAATAATATTTTTATTTTATACTAGAAAATTTTTCAATTTTAAAACAATAATTCACGTAAATAGAACTATTCGACCAATTTTAAATCCAGAAATTGACATTTAACAGTATATAACTAATTTACACCATGAATGTAAAAAAATTAAATTTTTGGTATATAATTAATTTTAAATACAATTTTCCAAAATGTTTAGTCATCTATGAATATAATTTGTAATACAAAAAGTGTAAAAAAAAAAAACTATCAAATAAGCTATTTGTGTATAATAGATATGTTATTTAACTATTTTTAATGTGGTTAATTTTTAGCTATACTTAGCATAATTATTTATAATAACACCTCCAATCCACCCTCCTCATTTTATAATGCAGGGGCGGAGTTAGTATTTTGAAGGGGCCAAAAATTTTTAAAAAATAAATTGATGATTAATAATTTTTAATAATTTATATATATAATGTAATGGAAATCAATTATTAGCACTCTATGGATAACCGAGTATATGCACGATTGAACAATAAAAACAAGAATATTGAGACCATCTCTCCTGCTGCGAGGTAATAATCAAACAGAATAACTATGGTGGCCGAGGCATGTATTGTTGTGGCAACTGGCAAAGTTATTTGCCTCAAAAGGCGCCGCACTAAACTCGATATCTAGCAATAACTAGTGGTGGTTGGAAAGAGACTTTAGTGTGTGTATGGGAAAAAAAAAAAAGAATAACTATGGAATGCCATCTGCCATCATTAATCTACAATGTATATACAAGGGATAAATCAAACAAACCAACAAATAATGCTCCCTCTTGCAAACTTGTCAAAACTAAGTATACCCAACTAAACTTGAGTGAAAATGAATTTGGAAAATACAAAGAGATACGAGAAAAACAATTGGAGTTGAAAGAAAATTAGATAGGTTAGGTGATAGGAAAATGTTTGAGCTATTCATGTATTTTCTCAATCACAAATCTTTTACACAGGTAATTGGGGCTCCCAGAAAAAAGACTATTTCTTATGAAGGTTATTCAGCCTTTTTGCTAGATTTGTGATCACTCTCTTCTTGAGACAAGTTGGCGATCTTCGATTCACCAAACTCCATTAACTGATTTGAAACAAAGACAAAAAGTTGTTATGCATAAATTCAGGAGGTTTGAGTCTATGCATGTAGATAGCTTAAGTTAACCTACAATTCAGTTAGTCTCTTCTAATTATGATTCAGTTCATAAGGGTTGTTGTTACTCTGGTAAAATGTTGAACATACCTAATAATCTTACAGAAACCATAACTGGAAACTTTAGGTCAATTTACATTTGTAAAGATGGACGAGATTTACCACATGATGCATTTTGTTTGAAACAAAGTTAAACCCTTACCGTAGAAGCAAATTTAGTTACCACGATGATTAGACATTTTGTCCATTTCTAGTGATTTCTAACATTCAATTAATATCTAAAGTGAAATTTAACTTGTGATACAATATCAATGAAGAATTTGGTATTTTTATTCCAAAAAAGATTATTCACAAAATTGTCTCAGAAAAATGATATTTTCACATACATGCTTGATTAACTATATGTGACAACATGATCTTAAAACTTTACATCTTAAACTATCATAAAATTAGGAGGAAAAGCCAAAAATAGAAGAGGGCTGATCCAATCATCTGAGCAGCTTGAAACCAATTCATCACAAAAAAATTGTGAGGGCCAAGCCAATAATATATCCTAAAAATGAGCTTTTGAAATATTGGGGTTGTTTTCCTCTTGACATATCAAAACGGAAATGAGATGGGAAAAGTTCTCTATTCAATGCTCTCATAGACAACAATGGCCAAGAAATGCAACATGTATGGAATTAAAACAACCATACAGCCTCTGAAAACATTCATTGACTAAATATGTGGTGACAGGAACCATTCCACCTCATTTCACATGAAACTCAATTTTGCGTCCCAACAAATTGACGGATGGTGAGGTGAAACTGCATTACCTTTGTTTCAAAAACTTGCATTGTAACATTCCTCAAGATGAGCCACTTAAAAATTTAACCTCCCTACTCACTCATTGATGAACAAGTCTTTTCCTACCATAGGCTAACAGAATCCAATACCCAATATAAATTAAGAAGTTCTACACTAATCTGACGGCTACAAAACGCCAGCTACATTTGCAAGAAAATAAATCAATAAACAAGTCAGCCTATCAGGGATGACAACATTACCGAGGCCAAGCATTGAAAATGGCCAGGTAGAATTTGCTGTGGGGAACAAAAGCTGCAAAATAATTGGAATGATCAATAGAAGAAAGATATTGTATAATGTATATTATTTGGAAAATTCTATGATGATGACACCATTTTGGTCTTCTAGTGATGACACATGAGTTAGGCTTATCATTAGGTGACAAGTGGAAAGTGGATCATTCTGAATTTATGACAGGCACATGCTCTCATGCTCAATAATGCCACGTGTCAACAGCTCATTGGATCAGACAAATATCCTCATAGTAAACCTTCCCATATTATTTAAGTTCATATGACGAAAGGAAAATAAACTCTATTCACTTAAGACTTTAACCTTTATCGGAGTATCAAATGATTTTGCAACGCTAACCATGACTGGAGTGAAGAAAACCCAGAAAATGTCATACACAAATAGTCTAGTCTACACAATACATGAATAGTATACACATCAACAGACATGAAACATTAAAAAAAATGCAGTAGAACCTTAATACTAGTTTGTGTAAAAAATATTGGAATTAACAGAGTCAAGATGCTCAAATAATCATAATATTAAATTAAAAAATGAGAAATTACTTCTCCAAAACTTTTTTCCCCTCAAATTAAGAAGAAAATGTTGAGCAGCTTGATGTAGTTGCAGACAAATGACGGGTGATCCAGTGGGAAAAATGGTAATTGAAAATATTACTACAATTAAAATTGAAATGAAAAGGTTCTGGAACACCATAAACTATGATGATAATTGAAGAAAATATTGTTTACCAAGAGAATAGCACCAGTCTTGAAAGATCCAAGAGAAAGCATTTCAATTCCCTATGAAGATTGAAAGATTGAGTTAATATTGTCACTCCACTATTTACTATGCAAATGTGATTTACACAAAGAAAGTATTATCAATTAGTTCATCAAGCCCTTACTCTTAGAAATATAGTTATCATACTTTCAACATTTATGGTATAATGAATGGATTTATTATTATTAAATGCATTCAATTCAATGGCTCAAAATATGTACAAAAGCGCAACAAGAAAGAGATCAAATCCAAAGAATGCTAACCGTGCAGTTCTGAATAGATACCTTTTTCAAGCAAGAGAAAGGTAAGTAAAATGAATTAATTTAAGTAACAACACATTAAGGACCAAACCTGAATACAAAAAGAAAGACCCAATATATTATTTGCCAGCCAATGCTTCCGCGTAGCATACCAAGCACAGGAAAAAGTTCAAGGGATTGCAGCAATTATCTGTGACTTCATAAACTCAATTTCTGAAGCTGTGTAAGAAAGGTGTAACGAAAAAAATCATTCTGCATGATGAAAGCAAGTTGTTGTCAACTAGACCAAATGCAAACAACCAAAATATGCAAAACAGAAACACTTTGTCTATATATATATATATATCCCCCATGGGTATTTTGTTCATATAACTTCTATGTACATGTTTGCCTCAAATATAGTTATTAACTAAACAAGAAAAAGAAAGTATACTTGACACAGGAAAAAATTCTCAGGAAGTTATATATACTTCACACGTACATCACAAAACTAGCTGCAGAAGTAGTCCGCAGAAGTAAGTTATAAGAATTGAAGATTATCATCATTGATATCCCAGTTAAGAGTACACAGCAAGAGTAGAAAGGAGGCCAGCATGTCTCACATACAACGGAAATATGGGAGCTGCCAGAGACTGATGTCTTCATTCCATTGCTTTGGTAAATACCGTTTGATAAGTGGTAATACCGTTGCCCTGTAAAAGGAGAAAGAATAAATGTTGGAACGACGACAAGCATGAAGGGGAAAGAATCTACATGGGACACAATGTCCCAAGGAAAAGAACATACGAAAGCGCAATAATCCCAAGTAAAAAGAAGTAGGCTGTCAAGTAAAAAAGTGATAGTAACATTGCATTCCCAACAAGCTACCACTTACAGAAGGTGGAGTGGGTTTGACGGATCGATAACAGCCCACAAATAAACATAGTGAGGCAAGCAGTCAAGATAACATTTACATTTGAATCTACTTTAATTACAAGAGGTGCAAAGGTTAAACCTGCCACAAAGAGAAAGAAACTAACCAATTAATAAAAAGTGATCTCAACAAAAAAAAGAAAAAGAGAAGCACTTGAAAGGCATACATATATCTTGATTTTAACTCCTCTCATGGATAATTCAAATGAATAATTGCACAAGCATCTAAATTCAAGACCCCTATAAAAAATCCTAAACGACAAGCACTTTCTCACTCATTCAAAGCCATCCATGTTAATCGGTTACAAGAGTGAGAGAAAAATATCAACTGAATTATGTTACAATTCTTAAAGGTTAATTTCAGGGAAACCAAAGAAGAGTCTTCATTTTCAACCATTTCCCTTAAATGAATTTGACTCACTTTAATTACTTCCTAAACATAAATTAACAAAACAAAATAAATAAAAGAGAGGATGCATTAGTAACATTGAAAAGAAACTCTACACTAACCTGCTAAAGCCAAATTGGCAATTTTCTCGGTGCTAATCATGTTTCAAAAATCTATCTTACAATTCAATTTTGTAACAAAATAATTTGGATCTTCTGCAGTATAACTTCCGAATATGGGCCTCCCCTGCGATCACAAAACGACGACAATTTCATAATTCACAAATCAGAAGTGCATCATTGTTCAATTTCAAATATAAATTTAAAAAGGATCCCGCAAATGAAATGAAGTGAAACCTCTTGCACCGATAACACTAGGCACGGTTTTGCAGACTTCCGATTGGAGAGGCCAAGAAAGAAAATCAAAAATGAAATAAATTGATTCAATAGGGTTTTAAGATTTTTTTTGCCATGTCCAAATTTATTTATTGTTTCGCAAAGATATGAATTTTGATTTGATATTGATGTGTTCCAATTAAATTTTAGATCACACGGCTACGAGGATGAAAGAGGATTTGGCTTCTCCTCCACGTAAGTAGAGGTTTGTAAGCACTAAGCAAATCAGATGGCTTCTAACTGCCACCTCAGTCAATATTTTCACTTTTAGATTTTTACACTGCCGTTCAAAGTTAAAACACAAAAATATCAAAACTTAATCACTCTTAAATTTAACATGGTAAAACTCACCAGTAATAATAATTATAAATTTAAAGGTGATTAAAATATTATTTTATTTTTATCATTTTATAAATTTAACAAATTGAGAAAAAAAAATTTTCTAATTTTTCTTATTTAGACGAGCTTCTCACAAAAAAAAATTTTTTTAGCAATTTTTCTTTTGCAAAAATAAAAATAATTTTATATTTGGATATTTCATGTAATAATTTTTTTTTATTTGTCAATATAATGTTTGGCAAATTTCTAATAAAAAAAGTAAAAACAACAGAAAAAAACATTTTTTTAAGAACATACAATTTACATTACTCGAAAAAAATATATTTTTATTAGTACTAACATATTTATCACACAAAAATTTAATTGTAAAATTAAAAACAATATCAAGACTTAATTGAAAATTACGTAGGTATAAAGACCTAATTATAAATTTAGTAAAGTTATCGCCAAAGTAATTAAGGAAATGTTTATTAGTAGCTATAAATAGCCGCAACTTATTTATTTTAATTTTTATTCATATTCATCAATTATAAATACAATAAATAGATAATATTAAATATTATACCTATTTAATTATAAATATCATATAATTTAAATTATAAATATTTACTTAAATATAAAAAAAAAATTGAATCGTATTCTAAGAGGATTTTCTTTGTACTCTATTAGAATTTCTTCTTGTGCCCTAATAGGTTTTCATGTGCACTAATAGGATTTCCTCTAGTACTCTGGTAAGGTTTTGTCGGACTTAAAATACGCAATTGAGTATTGAGAGTACCTTACTTAGGTTTATTGTATCCTAATAGGGATCTGAGTGTTTTCACAAACTTTTCACCCAAAATAGAGAATTTGTGAGCGATTCATTGTGTGAGTGGATTCATTGTGTGAGTGTGCAATCCTGATCTCGAATTTAGTGTCCCTGAAGCTGATGATGTGTAATTGCCGGGATTTGGAGAAATCCCTGGTAATTCACAACATCAAAGAAGTCATGAGATCTTATTCTCCCAAGGTTTTGTTTTTGTGTGAAACAAAACACACAATCTTGTTTGTGGAAAGACAATTATGTGGATGTGGTTTTCACTCCTTTTATTGTGTTGATTCAGTTGGAATAGTCGAAGGTTTGGCTATTGCATGGGAAGAAAGAGTCAAACTTATCGATTAAAAGAAGCTCTGATTTCTTTATTTGGTTTTCTGTGGAGGATTTTGAGAGGCAACTAATCTGGGAGGTATTGGCTAGCTATTCATTTTATAGTTCTGACCAAATCAGAAAAACTCAATTTGTTAGCAGCTTGGTAATATTTTTATAGTAGCTGGTGATTTTAATGTAATTGTTACAACACATGAAAAAAGTGGAGGTAATGAAAAATGCCCGCAGTCTATGCAGAATTTTCAAGATTTCATCAATCGGGGTGCAATGAAGGACATGGGTTATATTGGTGAAAACTTTACTTGGTAGAACAAAAGTTGTTTTGAAAGAGCCATCAATGAGAGGTTGGATCGTGCTTTAATTTCTATGATGCTAAGGGCAGATTATCCTATGGCAACAGTGACTCACCTAAATGATAATGGCTCTGACCATAAATCTCAGTTAATCGATTCCAATTCTGCAGTTCAGCGTAGTAAGAGGCGCTTCCATTTCCAGGAGAGGTGGTGTGGGGATGAAACAATGAATAAATTAGTTTATGATTGTTAGTAGCTCCGAGTGGAAGGCTCGACAATGTTCTATTTCTTTCAGAAATTGAAGCATCTGCGACAAAAACTAGTTAAATGGCAGTATATTAGGGCAAGTAATAGTCGAAGATTGATGACTTATTTGGAGGATAGACTCTTTGCCCTTAAGGAGAGAACACATGAAGTTGAGAAGGAAGAAATTGTTCGGCTTGAAGAACAGCTTGCTGATGCCTATTGCAAGGAAGATAGGTTTTGGAAGGAAAAATAACGAGTCAATTGGCTGAAGTAGGGTGATCAGAATACTCTTTTTCCACTCCAAAGTCTATGCTCGGAATAGGAGAAGTAAGGATGAAAATGGGCATATGTGCACTTTAGTGGAAGCTATTGGGGCAAAAGCTCAGAGACTTTTTTAGGATATTTTCACTACTATCATTCCTCATAATCCTACTGAGGCTTTGGAGGGAGTTACAAAGAAGATTTCCCTTGAGACTAGTGATATGCTCACTAAACTAGTTTATGAAAAAGATATTCGACGAAATATTTTCGTTATTAACCCTGGAGCTGCACAAGGTGATGATGGATTTACAGCAAAAATTTTTCAATTTTATTGGAGGTCAATCAAATATGATGTTTGCAAAGCTGTTAAGAGTTTCTTTGCAGGTAATAAAATTCTTAAAGGCTTTAATCATACTTAGATATGTTTGATTCCCAAAGTCCTAATGCCATTACTATGACTCATATTCGTCATATTAGTTTTAGCACGATTTTTTACAAGATTATCTAAAAAAATCTTATTCATAGGCTACAACCTCTTATGGGCAGAATTATTAGTGATAACCAAATTGCTTTTATTCATGGTAGACTGATTAGTGATAATATTCTTGTGGCTTATGAGTGCATGTATTTTCTGAAAAATAAAACTCTTGGGGATAGTGATTTAGCCTTGAAACTTGACATGAGTAAAGCTTATGACCCGGTGGAGTGGTCTTTTGTGTGGTTTATGATGTAAAAGCTTGGTTTCAATACTAAATAGATTGGGTAGATGAAAGAATATGTTACTACTATTTCTTATTCTGTTATTGTGGATGTTTTTATTCTGGTTTTTTTAGACCAACTTCCTCATATCTATTTTTTTATCTGTGTAGAAGGAGTCTCCTTTCTGCTCCACAAAGGAGAACATGATAACATATTTCAGGGACTTTGGTTGAATGGTAGATGTCCTTCCAACAACCATTTGCTCTTTACTGATGATTGTATTTTATTTTTCAAGCTTGTTAGAGAGAGAGAGAAAAAAAACCGGTGATTTGGTGAATGAGAGAGAGAGAGAGAACTTGTTAGAAAGAGAGGGGGAGGGAGAGAGCAAGCTTTAGTAAGAGAAAGAGAGAGTGCATACCTTCCATAATGGGTGGTTCTGGTGACGGGCGACGGCAACGTTCACATGGCAGAGGAGAAAGAGAGACCTTCAATGAGAGAGAGAGAGAGGGGTTGACGGTGATGGGAGACGGTGCGAAGGTGGGGCTTCGAGTGGCTTCTCCTGGGCCTTCTTCGGACGGCGGCGGTAGCTCCTTGGTGGTGGTATGGAGTGAGATAGGGAGGTGGGTGTGGGTTAAGGTTAAGAGAAGAAAGTTAGAGTGAGAGAGTGTTGTGGCTGAAATGAAGGGAAAGAAGTCACGAGCTTGTGTTATTTCTAATTTTCCGTGGGATTTTAAATCTGACGAAAATCTACATCTGTCGACATGGGTTTGCCAAAATTCGTCGAAAGTCCGACGAAAATTTCCATGGGAAAAATCCGACGAAAAATCCCACGATTTTCCAATACTTTCTTGTAGTGAAGGCTAACCATCATAGTTGTCAAAATCTGTTGAATATTTTGACTACTTACAGCAAGCTCCGTGGACAGGTGGTGAATCTCAATAAATCTACTATATTTTTTTTTTTTTGCAAGAACACTAATCCTGCCTTAAGAGAAGAGCTGGTTGGACTCTTAGAATGAAGTACGTAATGTGGGACTCAGGACAAATATTTTGGTTTGTCATCTATGATTAGTAGATCCTAGGGCTAGACACGGATCAGATCGGATCTCATATCCGCGTTTTTAAAGCTCAGATTTGGATCGGATCAGATATCAGGTATATCCGATTAAAAAAAAGAATAAAAAATAATATTAGACTTTCAAAAATTTAAAAATCATACACTCAATCTGAAAAATTCCCAGATTAAAGTAATTGAAAAAAATTAAAATTCTTAACTACAATATTATACAAATAATACAATCATACAGTCAGAGAAAAATCAAGTATTCAACGCAACAACAACTCAACAAGCAGAAGCAAAATAGAGATAGAGAAAATGGTCGAGCACAACGGTGTGTTTCGGTTGTCAATTGCAAATAATAGATGAACCAGTAGATCTGAGAGGAAGCTTTTTTGGACTGCAAAGACGAACAAAGAAGGAACGGCGTCCAGCGAAGCAGAAAGGCTACGAACGGTGAGGCAACAATGGAGACGAATTGGCGAGGTGGCAACAGAGGAATATAGGAAGAAGATGCGATGGCCGGTGAGGCCCAGCGGTGGTGATGAGCAACAGAAAAGGAGAGGAAGTGTAATCTATTGATTGGGAAGAGAGGAAGGAGAAGGGAATAGGGATGGCTGTGATGATGAAGGACGGTAGGCGGTGGTGGCGACAACCAACGTAAGACAAGGACTGGATCGAATAACATTGCGGATCGAATTCGGTTTTTTTATTTCGAAGCTGCGGATCTGACCCGATCCATGTACAACCCTAGTAGATCCAAAAGAGAAACATTTGCCTATGTTAAAGATAAAATCCCCAAGAAGTTTGCACTGGAAATCGTCTATGTTATCTATTAATGGAAGGAAGGTTTTTATTAAAGCTATTGGAACTTCAATGCCTATCTATTCATTCAGCTGTTTCAAGCTCCCTGAATCCCTTCTGAATGTTCTACATAAACTATTCATGAAATTTTGGTGGGGTCAGAAACAAGAAGAATGGAAAATGCATTTGATCAGTTGAGATACAATGACCAAAGACAAATTGCAGGGAGGACTTGGTTTCAAAGATCTAAAAGCTTTCAATTTGAGTATGCTTGCAAATCAGGATGTCATTTATTAACTAAGCCTCATTATTCCTTAGTCTACAAACTCTTTAAAAACAAATATTTCAAGTTTACCTCATGTTTTGATGCAGGAGCTAGAAATCGTCCATCTTGGGCCTGGAAAAGTCTCCTTAAGGGTTGAAAGGTTTTTGAAAAAGTTGTGAAGTAGCAAATTATTCCTAATAATATTTTGAAGATTTGGGAGAACCCATGGTTTAAGCAAGACCTTCCTTTAAGAATTTAAATAGCAGAAAATTGTAACCCTATTCTTCTATGGGTTCGACAACTTATGTTGGATTTTTAAATATGGGATCAGCAAGCAATTGAAGAAAATTTCAGTCTTGCTATTAGTGTTTAAATACAAAAAACCAAAATTGAGGAAGGGGAAGAACAAGTTTTCTGGATACATACCAATTCGGGCACCTATAATGTTCACTCATGTTACCATATTGCCTATTCTTTCTTCATGAAGCTCCTGGTGTGCTCCAAACGCTTTTGTGAAAAAGAATTTTGAAAAACCCTTTGGAATCTTCAATGTTCCCCAAAAATCAGAATCTTATAGAAATTCATACATGATGGTCTAGCAGTTAAACAACGTCTCCATAGTCGTCTTCCTCATATTGACGCCTCATGTCAGCAGTGCTCCTCCGTCTCTGAATCTTCTCTGCATGCACTAATCTTCTGTCCCAGGAATAGAGGAGATTTGGAATTGTTCCTCCCTGACAAGTGTGATACCTCAGTAGCCATTTCTCTCCCTTGGCAATGGAGGAGTACACTTTTTGCATATCAAATTTGGCGACCCGGATACCGAAAGACCATGACAAAACTCGCCTATCTCCTTTGCTCACCATGGCTTGATATGAATTTAGTTGTCTTCAATGGAAACGAAAAATGTCCTGAGGGAGTTCTACCCCAAGTGAAATCACTCTCGACGGAGTTTCTTTATTCTTCTATTTTTTTTCTTATGATTTTTTTTTCCTTTACTTTGTTTTGATACTCACACACTAGGTTGTATGGGTCATTTCATCAATAAAATCTACTTATCTTTAGTTTAAAAAAAAATTGAATTATAGTTAAATATATTTGGGACTCCTAATTAAACCTACTAAAAACGTACGAAGGTTGAATTTAGAGTTGAGAGCCCTTCTCACAAACACTGAAACACAAGTTGATTTCAAATCGCAAAGCAAATGTCTCAAGTCTCTGCAGCTGCACTTGAGCCTCTCAAGTTGCACTCATGCAGATTCTCACACACCCGAAACCCATCCTCTTTCTCTTCCTTCTTCTCTCTCCCTCCCTTTCCCACATTCAACCCCAAAACCCCTCTCACTCTCACACCTCTTCGTCTCTCTCCTTCCCACCCTCCTTCTCACACTCACATGCTCCCTTCCCCATTTCGAACTCTATGCACCCCGGAAAAATCAGGTATTAGCCTTAACTTCCCTTTGGGGCATTTTCTCAAACACTTGTCGTGCAAGATTTTTTATAACTCAAATATACTCTCTTGTTTGAATATACCTGGTTAGACATGATTTCGCAGCTTGAGCTTGTAAAACCGGAGCGAATGAGGAAACCCGAGAAGCGAGTCAATGGAATATTCTGGATCATACTACTCAACATTGGGATATTTGTTGCTGATCATTTCTTTCAGGTCTGCTTGCTTTTCTCTTAGTTTAGTGTCTGTTAAATTTAATTAATTGGGAAGTTACTTTCATTTCATAGAATAAAGTAAAAAGGTTTACTTTTTAGAGGAATTGCTTTTGAAAAAAATAGAAAAAAAAAAGAAGGTGGAATTCATGAATTCAACTTAGAATTAGCTTTGTTCAGAACTCTGAGTTCGTTTCACGGCATTGTTAAATCATGGTGGAAAAAAATGGGCAATGAAGTTTCCCTTGGATTTTAAAGTGATTAATTTTTGCCTGCCATAAAAAAAGAAGAGACATAATTGTCATTTGAGTAGTACAGAAATCCTTATATCTCGATACCACTTTAAAATCCGAAGAAGGACTGGTATGTTCCCTTTTTCTTTTAGGATGGTATGTGAAAAATTTGTTAGTTTTAGATTGTATGGGATGATTTTGTTCCTTGTATTGCATTAGCATACTGCACTTGTTAAATATATACTGCAAGAGTAAGTAAATTTTTCGCAAATTTAATCCTGCATACATAGTAAGCACATGAGATATGCAGCCATTTCATTGTTAATGCTTCAATAAGTTAATGAAAGCATGTATGCAGTTGCTGATATCATCTGACATAATTTGTATTAGTTTCTATTGTTTAATATGAATGATGTCAACTAGGTTAATGGCATCAAATCTCTGTACCTGTACCACAACTGGCCTGCTTGGTATCAATTTGTCACGGCAACATTTTGCCATGCTAATTGGTCAGTCCTCTCTAATTTTTTTTCATTTTCAAGAGAAAAAAAATGTTTGTAGTTAAATTTGCATAGCATACAGTACTTTTTTTTTTTTTTTTTAATTCTGATTAATGACTTTGCTATTTACCTCATTTTACAATCTGAATATGTCTTTTAACTCGTCCAGGAAGCATCTTTCTAGCAACCTTTTCTTCTTGTACATTTTTGGTAAGGGGGATTCTTCTTTTGAGTAAGTTAATGGTAAAAATGCTTGAGCAGTTCTCATGTTATTGTTCTTGCAACAGGAAAGCTTGTTGAAGAAGAGGAAGGGAACTTTGCTTTGTGGCTTTCTTACATTCTTACCGGTGTTGGAGCAAACCTTGTTTCATGGTTGGTTTTACCAAGAAATACAGTTTCTGTTGGGGCTTCCGGTGCTGTTTTTGGATTGTTTACCATCAGCATCCTTGTAAAGGTACCTGGAATTGTATTCCAATTTCTTTGATCATTGGTTAATTTCCGGTTATGCTTCCATGTTCTTACATTTGTTAACTGGATGTAGATGTCCTGGGATTGGAGGAAGATCCTTGAAGTTCTAATTTTGGGTCAGTTTGTTATAGAGAAGGTGAGCACGGACAGAATTTTTTAGACCGTTTTCATCCTCTCAAAATGTTACCATAGTGAACATACTATTCAACTAATTATTACATGCAGCTATTATTATTAAGACCTTTTGTGGTTTTATCATATACAGAGATATCGGAACCTAATATTTTTGTAGTTTGCTTTTTGCTGTGTGTGTCCATTATCATAATTTGTAGAGCTGCTTCTAGTGTACTATGAATCTATGATACCCTCCCTGTTCTTTAATAATCATTTGGATATTAATGTTTTTGAAAAAAGATAAAGTTACATCTCATAGATTTCTCACTAGTCAATCAATCTATGTTTGAGCATTGGTGTCATCTATAATATAGATCTGTTATCTCTTATAGGTGATGGAAGCAGCCCAAGCTTCAACATCATTATCAGGAACCTTTCGAGGAGGCTATGCATTGCAGAATGTCAATCATATTGCTCATCTTTCTGGTGCTCTTGTTGGTGTGCTCTTGGTTTGGCTCCTAAGCAAAGTCCCTGCTGATCCCTCAGAACCATAATATATTTTGCACAACAAAACTGGCCAAATTACAAATGTCACTTTGCTCAACTAATATTTCAAGTCAGAGTATCATAGTTTTGTTTACTATTACTGTAACTGTTGGATATTGAATTATTGATCATCTATGTAACAGAAATGTATCAATTGTAATTTGTAAAGGTGTTGTCTAGTGCTAGCTGCCCAAAGAGAAAAATGTAAGATCATTATCCAAACAGAAATGTTGTAAATGAAGAAACATAACATGATTGTTTTATCCAGATAAAATAAAATACAAATAAAAATTAAGTGACGTGAATTGACTTGAACTAATTAAATTTTATTATAATTTAAATTCCTTGAAATAGAAGAATACTTTACATAAAATGGAATGTTGATTTATTCATGTGCTATTCTAATTTCTAAGCGAATAAGATAACTTGGATCATTGCATTTTTACATTTATTGCATAGGGGAGAATCAAAATGGCAATTGACTTTCGTAGAACCTAAAGAATGAAAGTTGCATAGTGAAAAACAAGCAATTTTGATTATACAAAAATGTGAGGAGTATTTTGTTTAAAAAACACAATTTTTCTTGGGTGATCACAAGAATGTAATTACATTGAAAATTAAAAAAAAAAAAAATGTTCATGCAGAACCTCCCCAATTCATTTAGTAGAATACTGCTGTACATGAATTTGCAAGTTGGTATGTACCATGTTGACATTGAAATTGCTTTTGGCACATGATGGAAAATCCTTCACCCAATCTATTATACATTTGAGAATGACACTTAAACCTTGCTGTGAGAAGTGAAGTCTCCAATTCACCATCTCTAGGAAGCTTTCGGTTCCTTCTAGCCGCGAAAGCCGAAGCTTTGTGATCATTGAAACCTATAGGTGGGATCTGTAAGAGACCACAGAAGGGAGCACTAGTAAATGGCTTTTGGTAAATTTTATCCAAGCTTTCAACTGATATATTGTCATCTTCCTTTGTCGAATTTGGCAACTTCTTGGTTTTTAGTCTTTTTATGGTACTTAGCAACCTATTTTCCTCTTCTTCAAATCCAGCCAAACGCCAAGCTTCGGCAACAAGCATGATTGTGGATTTCTTGGGCGGAACATGAAACTCTTCCATTATTTGGAGCATTCCTTCTGCATTCCATGGCTGTTTTGCTTCAGCATACCCCCAGATAAGTGTCTCAAAGGTCTTAAGATTTGGCGAAGTACCGAATTCACACATCTTCTCAAAGACCCTGATAGCGTTGTCCATTCTTTTAGAACTGCACCATCCACTTATGACAGTTGTTAACAAAACAACATTTGGTTGGATGCCTGATTCGACCATCAAATTTAGCAGTTCTTCCGCCTTTCCTGGTTCTTGAGCTCGAACATAAGCTTTAGCAAGAATACTATAAGCATGTATATCTGGTTTTAAACCAGATTCCAACATGCCATTGAAGACTTCTTTGGATTTCTCTAAGAATCCAGCTTGGCTCCATGCATTCATTACAGTACTATATGTAACCACATCTGGCTGAACATTAAATTCTTCCATCAACTGTAAAACCTGTCAATGGATATTCAGAATGAGTTACAAGATGAATGTATATGTATAAGAAATTAAAGAGTCAACCAATCCACCATGCCAAGCAAAATAAACAAGTGATCGCTTCATTATGTTTCCCTCATTAACTGAATTTGCTTAAAGGCAAACATCAGATTGAGAGCAAAATGTTTCAGTATCAGATGCTCAATACATCCAAATTGTTAATTGCTCTTTAGAAGAAAATAACTTTGATGTTCACAACCTTACTTATTCAGAGAGGTTGTTTCATCTTTACCTTATGTAGCATATTGATAAAAAAAATAAAATACACATGCTATGATGCTAAACAACATGTGATTCAAAAATTATCTAATCAAGAACCAATGTAACTGCAGAACATTGGAAATAAGAGAGTTTTTCACACAGCTGGATTTTGTAAAATCTAAACATCATTGCCAACTGCTAATTGTTTTTATTGCAAGTCAAGAACATATGCAGGTTGGTTCTATGTTGAATATGTTTGTGGTATCATTTATCATTAGAAAGGTTCAAAGCAATTTTCTTCAAAAAAAAAATTTCAGACCATGACACAATTTCAAACGTACCTCATCAAGACCATCTCTATCCATCACACTCCCAAAGCCATTAATCAGGGAGTTGAATTCAATAAGATTCGGTCGCAGCCCCAGAACCTTCATCTTATACATAAACGTAAGAGCTTCCTTTATTTTGCCTTCTCTACAGTATCCCCCAATGATGATTGTGCAAGTTCTCTCATTTGGTCCCAAACCATACCTCTGCATCTCTAAAATCATCCCTTCGGCTCGAGAAGTCTGTCCTATGTTAGCATAAGCTGTTGCTATGGTATTGAAAGTAACAACATCCGGTTGCATTCCAGAAGAAGTCAGGTTATTCACCACATTCCAGGCCTCTGACATATTCTCTAGTTTACACCATGCTCTGATAAGCATGTTGTATGTGTTGAGATTCGGTTTCAAACTCTCATCTTTCGACATCAGGTCTAGCAACTTCATTGATTCGTCAGGCTTACCTATAATACCATACCCTTTTATCAATGTGTTATAGGTGCTAGTGGTTGGTCTTAGTCCACTTTCTTTCATCTTTTGGACAGCTTTCATGGCATCATCCATGTTCCCAGATTCAGCAAATGCATTTATAAGTGCATTGTAAAATACCGGGTCAGGCTTCATCTGTTTCGCTTCCACTTGCGAGACAATAGAATGTATAGCCTTAAAGCACTTTTGATTAGTCAAGGCATTTAAAAGGGTTGTGTATGTTATAAGAGATGGTTGGTGCCCTTCTTCAATCAGATTTTTAAACATGGCAGTAGCTTCAAGAGGCTTTCCTCTATCTATCAGAATATTCATTGACTTTGTTTTCGACCGCACCACTCGACAACTGCTTTTACTGATGCAGAATGCACAGCTGGGTTGGCTGCTTGAAATTAAGTTCTTAACAATTTCATCCATTTGATTCTTTCCATCAGAATGATTCCCCTACCATATTATATGCCAAAAGCTAATCAATTTCTAGCAATAAGAACACAAATACTGATAAAAATCACCCTAACTCCAATTGTTATTAAAAAAGGTTAACCTATCCTTACTAGCAAGTGAAATTTTCCAAAATCAAGAAAGAATTACTGTCTATAAAGAAAGCTAGTGTTACAAATTAGAAATCAAAATGTGATTCTTGCAATGATATGTAACATTTTCCATACCTAAGGCTAGAACATGAATCAAAATTCCAAAAAGCACTAAAATGACAGAACATCAAGATAATCAATTTGCATAAGTAAACTTAATACCTTGACAGGAATTGAATGAAACAATCCTTTCTTCATGTTGGTAATTGCAGATTGACTATAATTTCTGCTGCTAGTTCCAGAAATTGCATCATCATTTTCAGGTTTCTCCATTATTCTCCTCTAAAGGCTGTTTCTCAATTCGAATTCTGAATCACTTCATTATAGAACAAGAACTGTTGCCCCTCCTTTGATTTTAATACAGAGAAGAGAAGATAACTGAAAAAGTTCATAAAATTTGAGAAACTTACAATCTATTATGTTCTCTTTCTCTCATTCTGCATAAAAGGTTTTAAGTCTTACACACACAAGAAGTTTCTTTAACAAACAAGAACACTTGAACATAATGAGATGAGCAAAAAAAATATGGATAAAGAAATAAAGAATGGATATTGGATTTTATTGGTTGCTGTTGCATTGTTGAAAGTACAGGTGGCGTTATGATATCCAATGGAAAAAAAAGAAAAAAAAGAAGATATTCTTATTATCCACTAAGAAAAATAAAATTAAATCTTACAAAGGGAACACAGGGTGGACACCAAAAAAAAAAGGGAACACAGGAGATTTCGAAAACCAATCCAGTCATCAAGCAAATAGAGATATATTTTTAAATTTGAATAAATCTATATGTAAACATTTGTCCATCCATTTATATGTTTATATATCTAATAGATCGCCAAACCTAAAAATAATAAAATAGCACAAAAATCTTAGCAACGGTAAAAAAAATAAGAATTATTTTTATTAGGATAAATCTATAGATGCATGATCATGTAGTATAATATTTGGATCAATTCTGGTTAAATTGGAAAAGTTTACGTGACCAATCATATTGGTGACCAATATGACCAATACATTAAAAGCAATGGCTGAAACGACTTGAAGGCTTTGCGTTTCAACAAGTCAAGAAAGG
>JASCZI010272989.1:0-11145 GCA_036250425.1 Stylosanthes scabra | reverse complement strand
CAACGCCACTTGATCAACTTGATAACTCTACATAATTCTATCTTCTAATCTTCAATGTTTTGACTTTTCAAAACCAAAGAATAATTTTGCTTCTACTTCTCACAATAATCAGTTGTCAGGAACAATACCAAGCTGGATTGGAGATAATATTCGGAAGCTACTTGTACTTGGCTTACATTCCAATAAGTTTCATGGAAACATTCCATTAAGCATGTGCAATCTTGATGAAGTCCGTGTCTTGGACCTCTCTCAAAATGTTCTCTCTGGGAGGATACCTACATGCATAAGTAATCTTTCTGCTATGGCCACTCAACCAAATTCAAATGCAACCATTACCCATGACTATTTATATTATTTAATTATTTCTTATTGTCTTGATTCTACTTACCGTCGTTGTTTACCTCCTCCTGGTCCTGAATATAGAGAGGAAGTTTATAATGATAGTACATCAGTCATGTGGAAAAGGCAAATGTCAAAATATGGAAGCATCCTAGGATTGTTGAGAAGTATTGATCTCTCCAGCTACAAGTTAACAGGCGAAATACCAAGTGAGATCATGAGTCTTATTGGCTTGGTTTCTTTAAATCTTTCAAGAAACTTGTTCAGTGGAGACATTCCTCCCACAATTGGACAACTGAAAGCAATAGATGCTCTTGATCTATCCAGAAATCATTTGTCAGGAACAATTCCTTCGCAACTGGCTCAGATAGACCGTCTGAGTGTTCTTGACTTGTCATACAATGATTTATCTGGTGAAATCCCACATGGCACGCAACTTCAAACCAGGGATGCCTCTGATTATGCAGGAAATCCAAAACTTTGTGGTGCTCCCCTCAACAATACCTGTCCCATACATGGTCGCCAGATCAACGAACATGGTGATGATGAACAATCTGTAATAACTGAGGGGTTCTACATTGCTCTGGCTTTTGGATTTGTTGTGGGATTTTGGGGAGTTTGCTTCTCATTGATTTTCAAGAAATCTTGGAGATATGCTTATTTCAAGCTGTTGAGTGATGTCTATGACGAGCTATATGTATTTGTAGCAATTAAGGTGGCCAAGTTCAAAAAGAGGAGATCTCAAGTATAAAGGTACGTACCGTTTTCTATATGTATTTGTTCTAGTTTATATTATTGTTGAGATACCACTTCCATTCAATAATAATATAGTTGTTATATTGATAGTATTGGTATATCAAAAAGATTAATATCTGCTTAGTTGATTAGTTACTAATTAGAAGTCTAGAACAGTAGCTTACATATATAATAACTTTAGCATTTTTGTTGCTTTGAATATGAGCTACCTATTGACAGTACTGCATATCTTGAACTATTATTAGTGCATATGTTGAATTAATTAGTCATGGTTATCCGATTGAAGTGAGATAAGTGTTTAATTTTAGCAATGTTGTTGATAATTATGTAGATTTGTGGGTGTGGGTTGAGGAAGTTTGGAGAGTATGCTTATTACATGTAAAAATTACTCAATTATTTCAATAGAAATTTAACGATTACGAAATAAAATAACTTTGAACTGATTTAGACTGATATTTCTTGTTTTTTAGATATTGTTTGACTGTTTTTCATTTTTTCCTTTTGTGTTACTAAAATATATATATATTTCAGCTCCTTTGACAGTTATATATTTTGAATATTACCTAACACTAGCGGCTTCACAAGGACTGCCGTGCCTGTTCAGCCACTTTTTTTTTTATTATTAATTTTCAGTTGATAATTATATATATTTCGGTCAATACTTTTTTCGATTTTTCAATTTATAAATTGATCAATATTCATCATTTCAATATTTTAGATCTACAGAGTAGTTGTCATTATTTATACTACAATAAAGCATCTTTGAAGAAAAAAAAGTTGCCGATAAGCTGTGTAACTTAAATAACATATGTTTCCTTCCCCTAGTGTCTTTACATGCATTATCCTGATTGTTCAGCCACTTTTTTTATTTATTTTAAAATGATAATTATTATAATTTTTAAAAATATATCAACCATTTTTTTTATTATTTTTAAATAATAAATAATGAAATTTTTAAAAATATATTATTCTCCTTTTATTAATTTTGGTGTTGTTTTTACATTTCATCTATCATTTTTGTGTTTGGAAGTAAAATTACGGAAAAAATACATTTAAAACACTAAGTACAAAACAATAAGCAATAAGTATATATCTATCTAGATAAAAAATTTTTTTATAAAATTATAAAATAATAAAATTTCTCTTATAAAATATTTGTTGTACTTTTAAAATTACAAACCGTGCTTCGTACATTAACTGCGTGAATGATCATTTAAAAGATCGGATATAATTGAAGAACTGTGTATAACGATTTACATTTCTAGTGTATCAAAATTAAACTCTACAAACGATTTTAATATAGCCTAATGTGGTATTGTTTCATTATACTGTTGTAACTGTTCCATTACTTTTCTTTTATTTTAAATATTTAATTTCAACAATTTTATTAATACATTATTAATCGTTATATATAAGATTAATAAGTGTGACTTAATAGATTCATTATGTATGTGATTATTTTTTGTGAACTTTGGTAATTGATAACGAATTATTTATTATTCTCTTGAACTTTGGTACATAATTGATGATAAATTATTTATTATTCTCTTTTTCCTATATTTTTGCTAAGAATGAATAGAAGATCTAAAAAAAATAATACTATAAAATATTTAGATATGGTGCATTTTTGTCTTTTCCTTCCCCTTATTAAATTAATTATATATTAAAACATATATTTCATTTCACATATATTTTGACTTTGTAAAGTTTAGTAGCTCAAAATAGATTATGCTATTTACTTTTTTGTTTTAAAAAAAATTGCAAAGTACATGCAAAAAGGATTGCAAGTTCTGATAAAAAAAAACTTTAATCTTATGTAAAATCTTGGTGGGTGCTAATAAGATGCATCACCGTATGACCTAAAAATACAAACGGAGGAAAGATAAAAGAAAATAATAACCCAATACATGCATATTTCAAATAATAATAAAATTAAACACAATTTATATATATATTTTAAATTAAATAGGGTTAGGATACTAAATAACTAATTTATTTAAAAATAATCTTAATAAATCTTTATCTTGATTTTGTTGCACATATTAATACCGTAGTGATTTTTTTATTATGATATCTTATTTAAATAAAGTTTATTTATTCTATATATTTTAAATGTTAAATAAGTTATTAAAAAGAATTTCATATTTTTTTATATTTTAAAATTATTAACTTTCAAATTAAAATAATAAAAATATAAAATTAATCTGATAAAAATAATAAAAATCAAGACTCTAGAAATTGATTATTTAAATATTATTCATGTATTGATATATTGGCACACATAATTATTTCTCAACAAAATATTAAATTTTGTCAATGCTATATTTCAATGAAATAATTAGTGCCTTATACGAAACAAATATTATTCTAAAAAATAAACCTAATTTATCTTTTTATAGTACGATATTTTAATTTAATTTAAAAGATAATATTAATGCAATTAAATATCAAATCAGAACTCTACATATGCAATCAATATTTTTTATAATTTATGTCTTAGTTCTAAGTTAATATTTTAAAAAAAAAAAGTCATTTTTTTAAGAGTATTTTTGCTCTTCATTGTAATGTTATTTTGTCATGAGCAATGTGTTGATCACTTAAAGATGTTCAAAATAAATGATAACTTTTTACCATCTTTTTCATATTTTTTGTATGAATTTTATGAGTTATGATCTATGATCTATAAATTATAAATTTTCAGGTGAATAGAAAAAATCAAATTTGTTACTATTTTTTTTAAGAAAAATGAAATTCGTTACTTACTTTTTTTTTAATGATATTTGACCACTTTAACTATATCCTATTTTACATTTATTGTTATTTATTTATCGCAAATTTCTACTATAATAATTTTATTTATTAATGATATTTTTTCATATTTTAAATATATTTTGGGTGGTTATAATTTGTCATTTAATATTAACTGGGGCAAAGGAGAAAATAAAAGCTGAACACCAAATCCTTTTCAATGCTATTATATATTAGTATAGATATTATTACATATACATTTATTTATTAATTATTAAATACAATAAGTTTCGTACGCTGAATATGCACCACTTTTCTTATTACATACAATTAAGAATGCACTCAATTTCGTACGCTGATCGATCAATCACTATGTCAGATTAAAAAAAATCAATCACTATCTCATGCTTAAGAAAAAAATTATTTCTAAAATACATATTATTATTTTAAATTTTTAAATTTTTATAGCAATATTTAATTTTATAATTCATACATTGAAGGTAATTTTTTTTTCTTCACCAAAAAAAAGATAAATTTGTTGTTGAAGTAGTTAATAATTAATAGTGTCCACTCAGATGTTGGATTGATCTCTTCTATAATTGAGATAATTGATAATAAATTAAAAATTAAAAATAATTAATTATTATAAAAGAAAGTAGAAACTAAAATGCTAGCACATAGAAAGTAAAGAGAAAAATAAATAGAGTAGAAGGTTGAAGAAAAATATAATCTTACATGAAAAATAGTAGGGATGGTTTAGGCACAATTTAGTAAAATGGCATAAAAATGATAGAAAAATTAATTAAAGAGAATATGAACTAAAATGGAAGCAAATAAAAAGTAATGTGAAAAGTAAGTGGAGTAGAATGTTGAAGAAGAATAGAATTACAGAAAAAATGATAGGGATGGTTTAGGCATTCAGTAAAGTGGAAGAGAAAATGATAACCTTATTGCTTAGTGGGTTGGTTGAGAGTCTTAACGGTTATTTTCTGCGATCTGCCATTTTTAATGACTTAATTGCCCAGATCTACTGTAATTAGACACCAAAACTCTTCCAACGCCATTATATGTTGGTGTAGATGACTTGAAAAAAAGAAACTTATCAGGGAAGTAGAAGATAAATGGAGGTTACAATAAAATGTAACTGCAAAAAAGGATAAATGAAAGTTGAAATTGTATTATCTCTTTTTTATTTTCTGACAATAGTCTCTTTGTTATCTTTCCTTTTGTTCTCCTTTCGATTTCATATGGCTGAGATTGCTCATTCTTTTGCTCTCTTTTCAACTCCATATGATTGAGATTGCTCATTCTTTTATAGCCGTTGTACTCGTAATTTTTTTAGTGTTGAATATCTATGTCAATGAAAATAGATGAAAGAATGTTACAAAAACAAAAGCATAAAATTATAAGAAAGAAATAAAAACAAAAAAGGAAAGAAATAAGAGAAGAAGAAACAGAAGAAAATCAATATTAATATAAAGATTAAAATAATAACGTAACAAAAAAATGTAGATGTGAGTAGAAGGTTGATGAAGAAAAAATGGAGAAAATGGTAGAAAAATGAAAAACCAAGTGAAATAGGAGGTTGAAAAAGAAAAGAAACTTACAGGAAAAAAATGTAGAGAAAATGATCGGAAGTTCCAGAGAGATCAGAGAAGGAGAAGAAGCCAACTTAGTTGAAAGTTATGCATGAATTTTTTTGTATTTTTAAATGAAGTATTCTAGGAGTGAAAATAGAAAAAGTAACTACAATGTTAATAAAAGAAAACTAACTCATATGTTTAATTATATATTTCTTCATGTACTCATATTTTGACCAATTTTTAAAATCATTGCCGTAACTAATATTTATAGGGTTAAAATGGGAAAGAAGAATTGGACACCAAAACTCCTCAATTCCAATTATATATTGTTATAGATATTGTTATAGATGTAACTTTGTCATAGTCTTTCAGGCAGAAAAAGTACAGAGTATCATGTGTTTGTGTTGAAAAATGTAACTTTGTCGTAGTCTTTCAGGCAGAAAGAGTACAGAGTATCATATGTTTGTGTTGAAAAATAGGTTTGATACAGCGAGGATCTTCATGCATGTATCCATTTGAAAGGAGACCAATAACATTTAGTAAATAGGGAAGATCTTGTGATACAATAAGTGTTATGTTTCCATATTTTAGCCCTGTTTTAAGTTTTCTTCTGTAGCTGCAAATTAAAGGTGGAATGTGGAAGATGGTGCTTTTTCAGATTTTATCTATATTATACTTTGTGTTTCATCTATATATGTGGGTGTGATTTTTGTTTTTGGTCATGGTATGGGTGTGAAACTCGGCCTTGTGTATTTCTGTTTGATGTTCAGTGTCTATATCTTTCATTTTCTTGGTTAACTACTGTCTGTATCTTTTTGTAATGTGCCATATAGTGTTCAATACTACACTAGTGGGCTATATTGATATACTTATCAGGAAACAAAAAAATTTAACAGGCTATTCATTCTACTTAAAAGTTAAACATTTTGAAAGGAAATTATCAAGTCTAAATATTAGTCTTGAAACAAATTTTTAAAAAAATATAGATAACCAATATTTTCTAACCAATAATTCAGCCAACTAAAAATAAAACACTTGTAATCACTGTTTATAGAACGTTCATAATAAAATGCATAAAACATCTAAAACATAAAAAATCATTAATTAATTTTGTATTTTTTAGAAACAGAATTTATAGAAATAAAACATCCTATTTAAGTTATTGGCTAAATTTGTATTGATTACTTAGCATTGTTAATTTAAAAACTAAAAGAAGGTAATCAATAATTTTCTATCTAACAAATCAGAAAAACATCCAAAACGTTAAGACCAGAACATCCTCTACCATACAATCAAGAATTTTTGAAAATCAATTATACATATAACTCTATAGATATATTTTTAAAAATAGATAAAACATCCTAAACCTAAAAAAATAGAACAGTAAATTTAAATTATTAGTTGATGATTGAATTTTTATTGTTTACCTAACATTTAGAAAACCCAATAAATTTTGCAATTTAAATTAAGTCTATGTTGTACTATAATTAAATCTGTTGTTTCTTTTTTTTTAACGGTAGTCATATGTCTCTTAGCTTGATACTTGGTATAAATTATTAAATTTAATTTTGATGCATCAATAATGTTAAGATATTTTATACGTACATCCAATTATATAATCTCACGTAAAAAATAATTTACTTTCCATTATTCCCATGATTAAGCATTCACAAAAACGAATTGTGTAAAACATTTTAAATTAAAATTAAACTCATTTAAATTGATAACATACAATTGATAGTATCTATATTTTTTATGTTGACAAATAACTATTTATTAATGATATTAAATTGTGGGCTGCATGAGGTGATGCAACTGCAATTTTATGATTAAGTAAGTTGCATTTCAAAGTATAACTTCTTGAACCAACATATATAGAGCTTGTAACTTGTAAGCTCCTCCATTGCTCTACGCCTATACGCCTATACATGAGGGCTATATGCTTGTTAAGACAAAACCCACATTGGGATTGTTTTTCATTTTTACAAATTGACAAAGCCAGGATATGTTAGTAACGGAACATGCCATTGTCAAGTGCTGTAAAGAATAAAGATAAAGATTGCTAACCAATTTTTCATATTAAGGTAATGAATCAAAAGAATATAGAAGTCAGTATAGGTTTCTTCTCCCAATTGTAAATTTGTAATGCTTGTGTCAATGACCTGATTGTATTTTCCAAACTTCACGAGTGCATTTGTCCGCACTGAACATTCTCAAAAATTTATTTCTCTTTTAGTATAATTTTTAATTTTTTATTAATCGTTTTGATAACCAACGAATCTTTTATTTTAATTTTTCAATAATTTATTATTTTTATTGATATCAAATTTTAACTTATATACATTAAAATATAAAAAAAATGTTTTTGTCATCAAAATAAAAGTATAAATGAAAATTAAAAATTAAAAAACAATAAAAAAAAACAGCAAGAATAATTGACATGGGAGGGGAACTATAATTTTCATTTAGGTAATATTTCGTAAGAGAGAAAAAAATAAAAAGGAAGAAAGTGGAAAAGAAGAAAGAGAGAGGAAAGAAAAGGAATGCAAATTTTATTTCTATGAGAATGTTTGGAAGAAGCAAATTTTTTTTTAAAAAATTATTTTTTGTTTGAACAAGAGAAATATAGAAGAAGAGAAATAATTATATCCCCAAATACAATTTTTTATTCTTTTATAATCAATTTAATAAATTTAACTTTTAGTAATATAATTAATTTAGAATGATAAAAGACAAAAAAAAAAGAACAAAAACAAGAACAAAAATATCTACATATTTTTTTTGAAAAAGATATTGTTAGTTGAAAAGATTTTATATCCAGCAAAGTATGTGAAAAAGAAGGTAGAAGTAAAAAATAAAGTTAATTTTATTTTGAATTATAAAACATTTATTTATTTAAAGGGTGTTTTAGTAAAATTTAAAAACATGCAAAAATTCTCTTCCATTCCTTCCCACAATGAAGAGGGAATTTTGCGTGAGACCTACTTAGCTATTTCCTTTTCATTTCTTTCTAAACCAAATTTCCCCCTAATTTCATTCTTACCAAACAAACCGTAAGTTATAAGTTATTATAAATTACTGATTTTAAAAAAAAAGTTATTATAAGTTGATTTGTTAGTCAATATATAGTTCGAAACTCACAAGTGATGCGTATAGACAAAGTTGAGTGACTGCACAGAGCAGTTGACCCAAACTTACTTGTTTTGTCTTGAATCTTGACACAATGTGTGCCACGTAGAGCACGAAGAGAAACAGTTGAATTTGTTAAATAATTTAAGTGTTAAATAATTTACGCTATGTTTGGATGAAGAAGGGAAAATAAAAGAAAAGAAAATGAGACGAATGAAGATGAAAGGAAAAAAAATGAGAGGAAAAGTAGATTTTTTATGGGTTGTTTGAATGAAGAGAAAATAAAAAAAAAAAGAATATGAGGAGAAAATTTTTTTTTGTTTGGATGGAAAGAAAAGTGAGAGGAGAGAAAATGATAATAAAGTAAATTATTTTAATGCCCTTTATTTATTATATATAAATTATAATTTATAAATATTATGGTATGTTTAAATATTTTTTCTATTAAAAAAACTCTTAATTTTACTTTCAAAATTTTAATATATTATTATGTTAATTAAAAAAGTATTTTTTATTTTGAAAAAGAGAAAATAAGAGGGAAAAAAATATAAAAAACAGAAAGAATAGAAAATAAAAAAATTATGTTTTCTTTTATATTTTGATGAATAGAAAATAGGAGACTTAATAAATAGATAGAAAATTACTAGTATTAAAAATAGAATAAT
Source organism: Stylosanthes scabra (assembly GCA_036250425.1). NCBI lineage: Eukaryota > Viridiplantae > Streptophyta > Magnoliopsida > Fabales > Fabaceae > Stylosanthes > Stylosanthes scabra. Next base: position 1,925 of record JASCZI010272989.1, on the reverse strand, counting down.
GATACAAAACTAATATTAAGAGCCAGTTAAGAAACTAATGAATAAATGAGTATCCAAAATTGAAAAGATTATCATTCATATAATATAAAAATTATTATCTATAATTTCTTATTGGCTCTCATTGGCTCGTAAGTAAATATTTCCTATACTTTTTCTTAAAAATAATATATATCTTTATTATTTTTATTATATAGTAAAATATAAACATTTTTATTTATTTACTTTCTAATTGTATTTTATAAAAATATAAAATATTATAAATTTTTGTATTCATATAATTCTTTAACTTAATAAATTAATATTTAAATATAACTTACATAACTTATAACTATTAAAACTAATTTATAATAAGTAATAATAAAATACAAAAAGTGGAAAAACACACAAAGACAACTCTCTCTCTTCTATTTTCTCACCTGATATGCGATTAAAACTTTTGTGGTAGGACCCACAATTTTTTTTTCTTTCCATCCCACTTTCTTTGATAACCAAACAAGAGAAAATGGTATTTTCTCTTCATTTTCTCTCTTTCCTTTTTCTTTCCATCAACTTTCCATCAATCCAAACATAGTGTTAAGGTGCATATTATGTTGGAGAGAAAAAATATAAAAAAAATTAATAATTTTTATGATAAATTGTTGGATAATTATGAAGTGAAGTATTTTATTTATTTTAAAGTAAAATTTACAAGTATTTTTTATTATATATATATATATATATATATAAAGTCTTTTTATTGTAAAATCTCCACTATATATATTTTTTACAAGTATTTTTATTTATTTTTTATTTCATATATATATATATATATATATATATGTGTGTGTAAAAGTCTAGTCACAAAAAAAAAATATGTAAAAGTCTTTTTATTGTAAAATCTCCATTGTATAAAGATTGAGCAATAATAGTGCATCTACGCGACATGTGTCAATACCTAGCAAGTTCTTTACAAATTCTTTTTTTTCCATTATGTTGACACATGTCATAACCTAAGTGACTTCCATTAATGCACCATTATATATTGGAGCATGTAACGTGGTCCAGTACACTAAGACAAATAATAATAAATATTCCACTTTTTTCAATGAATTAATAATAGATATTATACTAAGGCTGATAATAATAAATAATGTGGTTCATTTCAAAAAATTACTACTACTAATAATAATAAATTAATAATATTCAATTTTTTTCGTGAAATTCATTTTGTTTCTTTTTTATGTTATTTCTATTATATAAAAATTCATATTCCTACTATATAAAAATCAAATAGTAATAGTGTCAATGTGCAACACGTGTCAAGATTTCAGCAAGCTCTTTACAAATTCTCTTTTTTTATGTTATAAGATTAATTTAAAAAATTAAAAAAAAATAAACAACCTTTTTAGTTGTATTAATGTTAAGCAAGTTATTTTTATCATCCGTATTTTATCAGAGCATAAACAAATTCATGTCCCACTTCAATTGTAGATTCGGGGTATGTGACCCATTATATTCATTCAAGTAACTCAATTACCCAATATGTAAAACATCTGATAATAAATAACTGATAAAAACAGCCTATACTGAAACAAATATTAGTGAAACAACAATAGAGCTTGCTTAACATAAATGAAGTTATTACAATAAGATGACTTAGTTCAAGACTAATTGTAACATCCCTAAATTCATAATTTATGTGATTGAAATATAATTTATTTTACTCTCTTTTAATTGTGAAAATGAAATAATATCATATGTGTGAAGTAAATATAAAATCTTGTTAATTTTAATACTACACTAAGAGGTAATAAAGTTTTCAAAAAAAAAGGGACAAAACTTGTAACACTAATTAAATTTTATAGTGATAAATATATAATAAAATATTTTAGTGTTTCCACCACAAAAATAAAATATGATAGTGCATAATTAATAGTTAGTAATAT
>JASCZI010272986.1:290-14217 GCA_036250425.1 Stylosanthes scabra | reverse complement strand
ATATATATATATATATATATATATATATATATATATATATATATATATATATATATATATATATCACGTAATTATTTAAGAAGTTAATTATTTGTCTTATTGTTCTTTAAATAATAATAAAATAATAAGGTGCCTCACAATAATAATAATGTATCTGGTGTCATGATCATGAAGTCCAAAATTTATGGAATCTCCTTATCATGAAGTCTAAAGACGACAGCTAAATCAATCTTCTCTGTCGACTGTCTAGTGGTTACCACACCCATAGGATTTAAAACTCCAACATCACAATTCTCAATCACGCTCAATATTTTCTGGTTATGTTGATTTTTTTATTTTTTCTTTAAATAAATAAATAAATTCAATATTTTGGAATAGACACGTTAAAAGATTATATTTTTCTGTTTGTTACGTATCTCATTGATACAGAACTAGATAATTTATACATATTTTATTGGCAATGACAACAATATGCATGTAAAAATTTAAAAATTATGTCTCTATCACACACGAGGTAAAGTGAAAATTTTTTTTGCACTTATCTCATTGTTACTATGAATTTAGATATGTGAAAAATTATCTCATTTGATGTGCGAACGGGATATATAACAAAAATAAAAATTATAATTTTCTTCTAAATCGCTGCAAATATTTTTAGGAAAATTTTTACATTAAAAAAGGCGATGGTTATGAACCATCACAAATTGCACCACCGTCATATTTATGTTTTGTGGCCATTATACCAGTGATTATAAAAAATTGTCACAAAATCGTTTCGCAACAATTGCCATGAAATAATAAAACAACCACCACTATTCACGCCTTCCTTATAGTTCTCGCACACACTTACACACATTCATTGATTCTTAAATTCCCGTGAGTATATAGCTTGATGAAGGCTAACAAATTTACCATTCTACCAAGCTTCAACCGCTTATGAGTAATAATGTATAGTCGCTAAATTATTGATTCCTTCTCTTTATATTTAATTATTTTTTCTACCTTAGAAGCCCAAGAAAAACTCACCTCACCCCTTAAATGATCCCTTGCACACTAAAGACTTAATTATTGGTACTATTTATTTCTCAAATAGTTGAAATGTTTTTAAGTTCTTAAAAAGTTATTTCTAAAGAATTGTGTTTGTTTTTAGAGATAGAATAAGACACGGAAAATAGAACAAGACATAAAAATTAATGTTTTTGTATTTTGTTTGGTGATAAATTGAATATAAAATAGGATAAATGATAAAAAAAAAAGTCTAATTTACTTTGATTTATTTTTAATACAAAATTTAGAAAGAAAAATATAGCAGCAAAATATAGCAGCAAAAGCTCCTTTGCTTTTTGAATTATCAAATATACAAAGATGGGTCTTACCTTTTTTTTAGGAGGGACACCAGGTAAGTATTATTTTGGTCCTTAAGATTTAAGATCAAAATCAAAATCGTCCCTAAAGTTTTTTCCATTCAAAATCGCCCATAAGGTTTAATTTTACATTAAAATCATTCTTAATTTTTTTTAAAACACCAAAATACCCTTTCATCCTTCTTTAATTCATTGTTCACCACCGCTAGAACAACTACGTCCGACTCCCATCACACCCATCGACACCACCGCTGCCACAAGTACATCGGAACCTAATATCTCAAATCCAACAACAACAGAGCATCTAGATCTTTTGAAAAGAAAAGAATGCATATGTAGAGAAAGGAATAACAAAAGAGAGAGTAGCAGTGGAGGAAGCAAAGGAACCTTAGCCGCCAATGCCCATTTACCTCACTCAGTGTCCACAAGCCAATACACAATCCCACCTCTAAACGTTCTTTGTTCCATTCGGCGTTGTCATCCTCCCCTCCACGGAGAACTGTTGTCATCTCCTCTCCACGGACTGCAGCCAGTTGCTTCAGTGGCCATCCGCTCGCCGCTCTAACAACGCTTGCTATCATCGTGGTCTCTCTGCCATAGTTGTAAAAATCGTGTCAAATAAGTCAATCGGACCGAAAAATGGGACCCTGACCGATTCAATAAGAATAAAGGATCGGACTTGCATTAAAATCGGTGAAAATCGGATTGAATTAGTCAGTTCAGTGAAAAATCAAAACAGGTCGTTCTTTAAAACACTCCAAAGTCGAAAATGCAAGGGGAAGGTTTTAAACCTACACCCTCTAAGAGAGAGACCATCACGTTAACCACTAAGCTAGCTTGAACGTTTTTCAATATGCATACTAGTTAAAATTTATATTTTAAAATAAATGAAATGTAAATACTTCCAAGCATCTATAAGTTATTTATTATTTATTTGATGAAACTATTTTGTAATTCATTTCCTCAATTGTCCTAAGTTATTTTTATATTTATTTAATTTTAATTTTAATTTATACTCATTATTACTTAATTAACTATATTTTTAAATATAAATAATTATTCAAGTAAATGCTAAATTTTAGTGAACATCTATAAATTAAAAAAATATTTCTAATTAATTATAACATGTTTTTTCTATTTATAATTATATAATATCTATTAAATATTTGAAATATATATATATATATATCACAACCAAATATTTTTGACAACCAAGCTTAACCAACCTAATCAATCACACGCGCCTCTCATTTAGTTATTTTTGTTTTTTCGAAATTAGGATTCCATCATTTTCGCTTCCATCAATTTTGCTTCCTTCCTTTTTTCTCTCACAATCATTTTTCAATTTTCGTTCTCAGTGCTCTTCACTGTTTTCTTTCTCAACCCATTCACTGCTGTTCTCATTCGTCAGTATCGTGAATTCTGGTTTTCTTTCTCACTCACAATCGAAGAAAGACCATTTTAGTTCTTCTTCTTCTTCTCCGTCAATTCCTCATGCTTCTTCCGATACCGATGACAATGACGATGAGGGCGACGACAACAACAAGGAGGAGGAGGACAATGAAGACGACACAATAGATAAGAAGAAGACAGGAGCGACGATGATGATAATGGCAACGACAACAATAGGAAGAAGAAGACCAAAACCACGTAAACAGGAGGAGGAAGAGGTGTAGCAGCAGTAGCAGGAAGATGGAGTACATTTGAGTACATTTGAGTGGTAACTTAAAATAATTCAAAATCCATTTCTACTTTCATTCAAAATCTGTTTCTGTTTTCAAGAAATTAAATTAAGTTTTATATATAAAAATCTGTTTCTACTTTCATTCAAAATCTGTTTCTACTTTCATTCAAAATCCGTTTCTGTTTTCATGAAAATCTAATTCAGTTTTTATATATTACAATCCGTTTCTACTTTCATTCAAAATTCGTTTCTACTTTCATTCAAAATCCGTTTCTGTTTTATGAAAATCCAATTCAGTTTTTAATTCCAGATATGTTTCTATTTTCATTTCAAAACCCATTTCTGTTTCATTCAAAATCTATTTCTGTTTTCTTGAATATCCAATTCAGTTTTTATACTAAATCCATTTCTATTTTTTTTCTAAATCTGTTTCTGCTTGTCTTCAAAATCCGTTTCTATTTTTTAAAAATAACCAATTTAGTTTTTCGTCAACAACAACAACACCAACAATAACAGGAACACCACCAACAATAACAGCAACAACACCAACAACAACACCAACACCAACAACACCAACGCCGCCGTACAACAGAGTTACTCCTTTATGCCTTCGTACCGGAAGGTATGGATGGCAAAGCAAAAGGCAATAGCGAAGCTATACGGGGACTGGGAAGAATCTTATGCCATCTTGCCTAGGCTTATGTCTGCGTTGCAGTATTTCTGTCAGGGAACGGTTGTGGATTTGAAGGTTGGTCCTTACTACCAGGGCGATTTGATGGATCAGGAGAGTTTCCAGTTCGACAAGGTGTTTTGGACTTCTCCACCGTGCATCGAGGGTGTAAAACATTGTAAAACATTGAGTTAGAATCAACCGACTCATGGTCGTACTTCTTGAAGAATCTGAGGACACATGTGATCAGGAAGGAAGGTGTTCTGCTTATATCTGATAGATCGCCTGCGATCCGGGCCGCACTACAGGCAGATGATAGTGGGTGGCATGCCCCAAGCGCATATCACGCTATTTGCGTGCGTCATCTGGCAAGTAACTTTATGACTAAATTTAATTCATAAGCAGGGAAGAGGTTGGTGATTAACGCTGCATATGCATCGACAGAGCTTGAATTCATGGATTACATGAACCAGTTAGAGAAGCTGAGACCTGACATGAAGGATTGGGTGACCCGGTTCACAAACAGTTTGTGGCTACAACACTGCGATGAGGGGCGTAGATGGGACACATGACGACAAACCTTTCGGAGTGGATCAACGCCGTTCTGAAGGGTACAAGGTATCTTCCTATTTCAGCAATAGTGTGCGCCACCTATGAGCGCCTGCAGCAACTTTGGATCAGGAAGGGGCAAGAAGCACAGGCTCAGGTTGTGGCGGGGAGTATTTGGAGTCAATATCTACTTTCAGAGATTGAGAAAAGCAAGAGTGAATTGCCCAAGATGCGGGTGCTCAGCTGTGACCATAGAGACGCCGTATTCGTGGTTGAGGAGGTTTTGCCAATTCCACACTCCACGCAGAGTCAATACCGAGTGTATTTGCGGCAGAGAACCTGCGACTGTGGCAAATTTCAGCAGCTTCATTTTCCATGGAGGCATGTGGTTGCGGCATGTGCTGCCGTTGGGATAGAATAGGATGCTTATGTTGATCTTGTGTTTGGGATGGAGGCTGTGTTCGGTGTTTATGCAATGGACTTCTCGCCTATCCCGGATCAGCGGATTTGGCCGGTCTGGCATGGATTGACAATTAAGCCAAACCCAACCATACGCCGCAAGCACAAGGGGCGTCCCGTGTCCACAAGAATACGGAATGAGATGGACTTGGTTGAGCGCCAGGAGAAGAGATGCGGACTATGCAGACAGATGGGTCATACCCGTAGTGGTTGCCCTAATGCCCCATACCCTGAGGATGAGTAGTTTTCATCATTAGTTGTTTGTTTCTGTTGTATTTTTCAGCTTCGTTTTATTTGTAATTTTCATGTTGAGGATCATGAGTGTTTTCATTTGTATTAGCTGTATTTTTCATGTTTAGCAGTATTTTTCAGCTTTGTTTTGTTTGTTGCTGTTTTTTTTAAGTTCCTTGTCCAATTCCGGGCTCTATAGACCCAGAACACGGTTTGCACTATTTCCGGGCTCTGCAGTCCCGGAATTGGCTTAAAAAAGATAAAATGCCCAATTCCGGGACTGCAGAGCCCAGAAATGGTGCAAACCAGGTTCTGGGTCTGCAGAGCCCAGAATTAGTAAGACGTACCTAAAATGATAAATTCCTCCCGGCGTGCTTATATTGGTAAATATGGATTTTTTTATTTATTTAAAAAAAAATCCCAGAGGAAATAGTTTGTTTATGAGAGAGAGAGTCGAACATGGTGAGAAAGGGGAAGAAATCAAGAAGGGGAGAGAAAGATGGGTTAAGAGCAGTAGTACAATGACATTTATCTTTTAAAAAATAGTAAATCCCCACTTCGGTCCCTGACCATTTAGCATTAGGACATTGCGCCCCCTAACAAATCAATAATGACAACACGACCCCTGACCAAATGTTCCGTAAGACATTGCGGCCCTCAACAAATAAAAAAGGACAACGCGGCCCCTGACCAAATGATCTGTCAGACAATCTGCCCCCTCTATTAATATTGTTGTCAGAAGTTAATGAATTTAGCATACGTATAATATTAATGTCCAGACTGAATCATGTTGGTGGGACAAAACGCTCACCATAATAATTTTTTGTATACTTTTTATATATTGTTGGTGTCTTTTGTTGGGAAAGTTAAAATTTCAATTATTGTTGGTGTCTTATGTGGTCAAGAATCTGAGTTAATTGACAAATTGATGGAGTTGGAAGACAAAGTTGACAGAGGTCCGATAGCAACATTAACAAAAAGGGCAGATTGTCTGACGGATCATTTGGTCAGGGGTCGCGTTGTCCTTTTTTATTTGTTAAGGGCTGCAATGTCCTACGAATCATTTGGTCAGGGACTGGGTTGTCATTATTAATTTGTTAGGGGCGCAATGTCCTAATGCTAAATGGTCAGGGACCGGGGTGAGGATTTACTCTTTAAAAAATTAAGGACAATTTTAATGCAAAATTAAATTTTAGAGGCAATTTAAAAGAAAAATCCTTACGTAGCCATAGATGGCGATAAATTGCGTATTTAGGCTTTTGTTTACCTCATTAATTGTTGCTAGAATAAATATATAAAATAGGTATTATAAGTATACAACTACAAATGTTACATGTATAAAATTATAAATATTAAATTAAGATAAATGCTAGCCAGCCAGCAATAATACTTTCATCCAGCCAGCTATACCAACCAGCATACCAACTAATATACGATCTTCATAGGGTGGCAATATATTCTCTCAATAAAAGAAACCTCAATTTTACGCGCTAATACCACATCTTTCTCTCTTTGTTAAAATCCTCAATTTCTCTTAGCTTTACCTCAGTCACTCCTTTTTCCGTTTCAATTCTTTGTCAGTCCCAATTCTTGTTACCTCACTCAACTTTTCTTCCAAATTTCATTCCTTAGCGTCAATTCTTTTTTCTCCATTGATGACTCATACTCCCAATTACACATGAAATCTGCTTCTTCATCACTCATAAATCCTCTTCCAATTTCAATTTCATTCTTAGCGTTAATCTTTTTTTCTCCATTGATGACTCATTCTTTCAATTACAAGTGAAATCTGCTTCTCCATCATCATCATCAATCCCTCTCAACTACCAATTAATTCACAATTTCAATGGTTGAATCACTCTCAACAAACATGACGATTGAGGTAAGTGTTTTATTCCTCTTTCAATTTCATAATTTTTTCCTATTTTTCTGTAATTTAGTTATCTGATTTCATGATTTTGCTTCCTACTTTTTTCTTAGTCAACTTCAATGGTGGAATCAATCTCAGCAAACATCATGATTGATGTAAGTATTTTGTTCCTCTTTCAATTTCAAGATTTTTTCCTTTTATTCTGTATTTTCATGATTGTGTAAGTGTATATTGTTTGATTCATGGTGCAAATTAGTCATAATTATAATTGAGTAACCAATGCATGTGAATAATAATTAGATGATGAGAATGGAGTATGTTTGATTAATTAATAATGAAATAGGGAGATGATAAGAATTAGCTAGGCCAAAATTATATACGGGTGTAATATAAGGGATAACATGGGTGTAATGTTTGTGAATTATGTATGCAAAGTATGGTAGTACGGGGTGCAAAATATGATAGTACGGGCTGCAAAATATTGTTTTTCTTTTCATTTAATATTTATAGGGTGAATCTAATACATATCAAGGTACCTCGTACAAGAATAGCAAATCCATCAAAAGTACAAGAGACCCCCCCTAGAATAGGGGTATGCCTTTTTCGTTTTGCTTCTCTTAGTCATATGTGTTTTCTAGCTATTATACACCACACAAGATTGTGATTAAAGGAGCTGGTAATTTTATTTTTATGGTTAAGTGATGTGTTTCTTTATTAGTTGTTACTTTAGTTGGCAAGCGTTCTTTTTATTCTCAATGTTAGTTTCTTGTTGCTAATAGGTGTGCAGATTTTGATTTGCTTCATTGTTAGTTTTCTTTATCCTTTTTTAGTTTTGTGATTTATAAACATGTGACATTTATGCAAATGATCTAATTTTTCTTTTAATTGTTTGAGTTCCAAAATGTTAACTACCATGTTTACGAGGGATTTGAACTTGAGCCAACTGATTTATGTCTTTATTGAACTCCGTCCACTCAAGTCAATTCTTATATCTAGATTAACAATGAAGAAAAGCTCAATTCTTTTTACATTGAATTTTCTTTATGGTAGTAGAAAGTAGAAAAGTTTAATGCAATAACATTTGTATAGAGAGTAAGAAAAATAAGATCAATTCTATTTCATTTTTGTCAATATGGTGAATTCTTTATATTCATTTTTATGGATTTATCAAATATAGACAATAATCATTCATGGACGTAAATTATCTTAAAGTTGGATGCAATAGTGTTAAATTATGTGTGCAAAGAGAAAAAAGTACGGGTGCAAAAGTTGATAAATGCATGTGCAAATTATGTGATATATGGGTGCAAATTAAAATATTTATAGATTATTTTTTTCCCAAACTCAACTTAGAGAAGAAATAGGGGAAAAAATTACTTAACTAATCTCTTCTTTTTCAAAATTATTTTGAATTATTCATCATGGAATGTTATTCATGATTTTAAGTTGACAAACTTGCCAAATTATTCAGAAAAAAGTATAATCGGTTACATTAACAAAAATATTTAATTATATAATAACTTAAAAATCATACAAAAACAAACAAACGTGATTCAATAATTATTAGTACAATAACCAATTATTATTATTAGTACGTTAAACTTTAATTTTTGGTGATAAATATCCTTTTGATTTATTACTTATTAAGTATATTATTTGGGTGCAAAATATGATATAACATGGGTGTAAAATGTGGTATAACATGGGTGTAATGTTAATGAATTATGTGTGAAAAAAAAAAAAAAGATATGGGTGTAAAAGCCTAAAAGGTAATAAGTGTAACTATAATAGAATAATATTTTCACTAATATTTCATACCTTCTAAACCGAAAATCCGGTATTATAAAGTCTCAGTAAGTATCATCTCATGCTATTACAGGCAATAACACCTATGTTAGGTTATCTCAAGTCTTTTCCCCGCTAACTTCTACTAGCAATAAGTATCATCTAATTATTACTACTGGTAATAACACCTATGTCAGATTATCTCAAGGTTTTTCCCCTCTAACTCCTTTATATTCACAAATAGTCAATCACATTCACATTCTTACATTTCCTAGCAATAATTTTCTTTCTAAATCGCATTCCATCTGAACCAAGGTGCTCCATCATCATATCTTCTGTGTTACATATTATATATGGGCTTGATTGAGCTGGAGTTGGCTTTATCACTCTATGTTTATTTGAATTCTTTATAATATCCTCAAAACAGATATTTAAAGGTAATGTTAGAGTTTGAATAACTAACTCTTTCCTTAGTCTAACACAATCATCCTGGAATAAGGAATGCATACAAGGATTACAAATCATCAAAAATTAAAAGAAAATAAATAGAGAATTCCAAAAGTATATTTTTCTTATTCAACCTATCATCTGTTGCCCAAAGGTATATCTTGTTCTTGTTTAGTTGAAGGTTATTGTTCTCCATCATCTTCTCCTTTTTCCCTATTTCCTCTTCCATTTTCTCTTTTTCTATAACTTCTTCATCATCTATGCCTAAGAAGAATGATGGAGATGATGATCGACGCACAGGTTTATCTTGCCTTTTATTAAATGGAGAAGGAGTATCTGCATCAGGGATTTCTAAGAATGCTTCAATTGCACTTTGCAATATTTCTCTTCATTCAGGTTTTACTGCACAAACAAATACATGCATATATTTTTTAGATTTGGTTCTTTGTGGCTTTTTGTGTTTTAGATAGATGCTGAAAACATTGAGGAAAGATAATAATCAGAAATATAGCCACCAAATAACAATAAAAAATATATATATACACGCATATGTGAAGTGAAACTGGTAAAAGTTAGAGTACTAGGACTAGCTATATAAGCCACCAAGCTTTCTTCAAAATTATACACATATGTAAAGGTGGAATGCTACGTAGTTTTTCATGTTTTGCAGCCTTTTTCTTCTTCTTTTTTCTCTCTTAGTCATACATGCTTTCTAGCTATTACACACTACATTCTCTACTACTCTATTTGTTTCTATTCCTTTCTTTAGGAACTGAAGTTAGTAAAAAGAATGAAAAAAGAGAAAAGTTAATATTATTGTTGAAATAAAACCATCATTAGAATCTAAACCTCACTTTTCACTCCTTTTTCTATCTAATCTAATCTATAGCTATTCCTCAACTCCACCTTTGTCATTTCTTGTTGATCTCAATGCCCTTCACATAATTGATGAAAGGTGAGGGTGAAAAGAAACAGAATAATATGAGGCTCAACTTTATTGTTAGTGTAGGTGCAAAATACCATAAATATAGGTGCAAAATACCATATATATAATGAAAACATTGAGGCAAGCTAATCAATATCTTCAAAAATTTAATTATAATTTCGAAGTTTAAAATCAACACAACAATGAGCAATCTGCATAATACTCCACTATATTCCAGGAGAAACCACAACGAAACAGAAGAGATGAACATAAGGCACTCAGCAATGCAACACAGTTCTACATTATCAAAAGCACATGATAATAATGAAGCACACAAAGTAAGAACTACTTAAATCAAGCAGGAAAACTTAAGAAGCATGTTTACCAAATGTCATAACCCTAACTAATGAATTGCTCGGAAATTCCCCAAGCAGAATGCCATGAACAAAATCTAGGAGCAGAGGACACCAGAAATCAAATAGAGAAAAATCTCTTTGCACCCAAAAAAATCGAAGAAGAAAGAAGAGTACCTTTCGAGATCTGAGGCACCAACGAGAAGGTTGGAATGCAACAGTCAGAATTGGAGGGCACGATTGGAGTAGATTGGCGGCTGGAAGTGGAAGGAACGGTCGATGAAAGCGAAAACGAAGGTGACGGCAAATCTTAGCAAACGTGGGTGTTGAGAAACAGAGCCAATGATGAGAGTTTGTGATTTTTAGGCTTGAAAAGAAGAAGAAAAGGGAGTGCGTGAAACAAACGCGTGTAAATAAAAGGCGTGAAACGAATGCGTGTAAACACGCAGTATTTTGTGCATCTGGTAATTTTAATTGAAAGGGTATATATTGACTATACACGCTGACTATATAAAATTGATATTGCTGGTTCGTAGCATCACTCTTAAATTAAATAAAATAATTTAAAGAATAATTAGCTAACATTACTCAAACACATATCTACAACCTTGGTTCATCCGGCTTAGATTCATTTAAATAGGTTTTAAATTTGAAATCTAATATATACAGTCACATCCGCTATTACATTCACTCATCACATTCTTGTTTCAAGTCAAGTCTAAATTTGTGATTGCAAATCTCCTAATATCAAACTAGCAATAACAAACAAAAGAAAACAAAAACGAAAAAACACGTGCTTCTCTCTTAGCAACCCATGCCTAGTGAGACATAATATCGAAAATTAGATGATCCTGTATTTTTAATTATTGATCTTAATTATTTTTAATTATAAAATATATATATATATAATAAAAATCAACAGTTAAAAGTACAGGAATACCAATGTTTCCGGATATATTTGAAACGTTTTCCATAATATATCCTCATGGGTTGATAAAAATCAACATCCACACACATAATATCCGTATGTGGAAGAAATCCCATTTCTTAGCATGAGTTCTTTGTCCCTTCTTCTTGAGACACTCTTCCCTGCCTCTATATATTCATTCACTCAAACACACATATACAAGCACGACCAAAATGGGTTCTGTTTCTGTGCATTTCATGATTGTTGTAGTAGTGAGTTTGTTGTTGATAGTGGATGTTGTTGAAGGAGTTCCAACGACACTTGAAGGACCGTTCAAGCCAGTGACGGTTCCTCTTGACAACACTTTCCGTGGCAACGCTTTGGACTTGCCAGATACACATCCTCTCGTTCAGAGAACTGTTGAAGGCTTTCAGCCTGAACAAATCTCTGTTTCTCTCTCTTCCTCTCATCACTTTGTTTGGATTTCTTGGATCACAGGTAGTTAGGTGAAAACTCATTTGCAGATTTGATTTGAAGTTGTTTTTGTGAACAGTTAGTTATATCTACATATTTGATTAAATTATAATTTAATATATATAAAATATTAATTTTGAAGGAAGTTAACTATATAATTGATATTTTTAATTTATTAAATTTAATTTTAAAAAAAAGTAATATTAGGAACACAATAATTTAGCAGAACAAATATTTTTAGATGTGATTTTCATTGGTTTGGAATTAACTTAGTTGAATATGGTCTTAAAAAAATATTTATAATATTTTTTATTTATATTTCTTGCTCCTTATTGAAATAGGGCGGGATTTGATTAATATATTTATTTAAATTGTTTAATGTAATACTATTTTACTATTGTTTTGCAATTGATTAAAGTAGATGACCCACTATCAAATATTATGCGTTGTCAGGTCAAATGGTATATATAAAAAAATATATTGAAATATAGATAATATCTTATTTTTACATAACTTTGAAGTTAAAAACTGAAAGAAAAAAATGAAAAAAACATTTGATTTCTCTTTTAAAAGTACTTGTCATTATTCCAACTTTCTTTTTCTTCTAATTTTAAAACTTTCATTTATACATAATTTTAACAATTCAGAAATCATAATTAGATTTTAATAAAATTTATTTTCTTCTAATAAATAAATATATAACTATCTAATTATTTCGTAGCTTTTTTTGTTATTTATTTGTTGTAGCCTTTGCGTTTGAATAATTGGAACTTCTGATATATAACTATCTAATTATTTTCTTCTGATTAGTGTCTTTAGAGTACCAATTAGGATAATATTTAGAAAGTTAGATGGATTAATGTCTAATAAAATAAATTAGTTTACTTTTAATATTTAAGATAATTTAATCCCTTTATTATGTTTCATGTTAGAAAAATAGATAATTAATTAATCAATTCAGTAATTATATATAGAGAAAGTATAGGTAATCAATAATTTTCAAATCAACAAATCAGTCAATAAAAAATAAAATATCCATAACCATTATTTATAGAACGTCCACAATGAAAGTCATAGAATATTCGAAACCTAAAGCAACTATATTCATATTTAAAAACAGAACATCTGAAATCTAGAAACAGAACATCCGAAATTTAGAAACAAAACATCCAAAATCTAAAAAAATAGAATATTTAATTCAAGTTGTTGGTTAATGTTGACTGAATTTTTATTGGTTACCTAACTTAATTATATAATATATTGCATTTTAAATAATTTTTCTAAACTCATTGAATAAAATTGAATTAACATATTTGGATATGTCCAAACTTATCAGGATAAATATTTTTTTAATGAATTTAGGTGTACATATATTTATGCATGTATCCATTCATATATTTTCACACCTAATAGATTATTGTATCAAATATAAAAATTATGAAATCTAATACAAAAATTTTAAACACAAAAATAATAAGTCTAATATAAAAAATTTGAGTCACAGATAAATAAAAATTGTTTTTACTATAATAAACATATGAATATATGTAAGTATACTGTTACCCATATTTTTTATTATTATGATAAGGCTACTTTACATATATGACAATTTTGTGAAGGGTCTACGCTACATATATATATTCTACATATATTATGATAGGATTATTATTGGGATTTTTAGCCAAATTAAATATGCCAAATTGTTACAATATACTTCTATTTATAGCCTAATTATTTAGTTGGGCTAACTCCAATACTAAACCTATCATATTATCAAGAAAAAAAATATGTGAGAAAATTTATAAAATAATAAAATAAATAATTAATCATGCATTGTTAAATTTATAACTTTTATTATAGTTAAATCCCACGAGTTTAATATAAAGATTATTACAAGAGGATCTTTGTCCCATAACTAAGATGTAGCTTGACAGTGAAAACTTATTGTTGACACATAAACACGAAGTAAAACTTTGTCGTATTTTTGGCAGGGGAGTTCCAAATTGGGGAGAATATAAAGCCATTAGATCCTAAAACCGTTGGTAGCATAGTTGAGTATGGAAGAGCTGGAAAGAGAATGTCCTACAGATCCAAGGGTTTGTTCCCTTATTTACAGTCAACTTTATCCTTATCAAGGCCTTCAAAACTACACTTCTGGAATCATACATCACGTTCGCCTCACAGGTATAATATGTTATAAAACTGAAGT
>JASCZI010272979.1:5740-16048 GCA_036250425.1 Stylosanthes scabra | reverse complement strand
TAGATTTGAAGGGCTATATGCTTGTGTCGAAATGTTGTGAGGATAGGCTTGAGCTAGTAAATCCAATGGGGTGCTTCCACACCTAGCAACTTGAGCTTGAAAACTCAGGATTGTTGATTGAAACACTCATTCTAAAGAGCCTCCTTAATGACAAGACGATAAGAGTCAAAAGAAAAGAAAAAGATGAGAAGAACTATCCAAAAATTTCGAAAAGGTTGATCATTTTGTTACTTGGACAATCAAATTCTGAAATGAATAAAACAATTTGAATCTAAGAATTATCAATGGCCAATATAGGATTTGGATTGATTGAAGTTTGAATTTAGACTTAATGATTCCCACGCTGAAGACAAAGGATTTAACCTATGATTTCAGCTTGCTTGAGGACAAGCAAGATTTAAGTTTGGTGTTGTGATGCATGAGCATCATTGTTGATATATTCTCCTAATTCATGTTGTATTCTTCATATAATTAACTTAAAATCATAGAAAATTAGTAAATATGTTACTTTATGTTAGTAAATGTTTAATTATGAGATTATATAGGTACTTTGAGTATTTTATTGTTAAATTATAGGAAAAATGGATAAAAGAAGCTTGCGGAGCCAGAAACGGAGTTTTGGAGCATTTCTGAGCAAAGGAACTCGACGCCTAGGCGTCCATAGGCAAGCAAGAAACCACGCCTAGGCATCCTGAGCCAAAGTCTAGGCGTGGCCAAAGCCATGACAGCCCACGCCTAGGCATGGCAACCAACGCTTAGGTGTGGCTCATCCAGGATCAGCTTCCAGAATCCATCAACTCAACGCCTAGGCGTGGCCAAGCAAACCCCAAATTCATACCTAGGCGCCAACACCAATGCCTATGCATCCAGGGTCAGCATCCAGCATTCAGCAACCCACGCCTAGGCGCCAGAGCCAAAGTCTAGGCGTGGGACATCATCATTCCAAGCAACCAAGGCCAGCTTCACACCAAGTACTCACACCTAGGCGTGGACTTCAAAGTCTAGGCGTGAGTCAGAGCAGTCTTGGGCAGAATTTTACATTTCATTTTGGATGCATTTGTATTTCATTTTGCCATTATGTATACATATAAATAGATGGAAAATTTTTACTTAATTATCACTTCTTAGAAATTTATTACACTTCTTACACTTCTTACACATTAGGATTTAGAATTAGTTTCTCTTAGAATTAGTTATAGTTTTCTTTGAATTTTCCATCACTTTGTACTTACACATTCTCAATTAGTAAAGAGGAAATTCAGTTTCTATCTCTTTTCTTTCTCTTTCTCTTTCTCTCTCAAGTTCTTTGAATATTCATCATTCAAGAACCATCTTCATAGCATTCATTCTTTCAAGATTCATAGTTTTTATGAGTTCAAGAACCATCTTCATCACTTTCTTTGAGTCATTCATCATCATGAGTGGCTAAACTCTTTGAAGATTAAGGAGAAGGAGCTCTATTCTATCAAGCCAATGGATTAATCCAATAACATATCAAAATCTGCAAGTATCTATTATCATTCAAAGGATTCATCTTGTTCATCAATTCAAGAATCAAAGAAAACCTAGAGGTATAATCGGTTCTTACTTTTGGTTTAATTTCTATACTAGTTCATGAGATTAAACATATTATTAAATGGTTTGTGCATTGTCAAGATTGAAGTTTAATTGAATAAATGACATTTAATTTGGTTATGCATTAATCTTGGTGACATAAACTAGTTCAAGAATGATCTTTCACATGTTTTCTTTGCATTAGAGATGATGAATTGATTATGTGTGCCATTATATGAATCTGAATTTTTATCACATAGATGATTGATTTGCTTCTTGTTTGATTCTTTGTCATGACCTTTAAGGGTTTGATCAATTAGATCTTTCCACGTTTGAATTGTTGAGTTTGAGAAAATAGGCATTCAAACATAATCAAGAATCATTTCATATTTCTTCATGTGACTTAGAGATGAGCATGTGGTTTGATATGCATTAGAATCTTTGATGGTTAAATGAGTTTGCTTGAGATTGAATGTGTGACATATTAATTCTTTCCAAGAATCTTATTGATTGTTAAAGATTTGAATCATGATGTGTTTATTATCTTTTTGATTATTTGATTAGTCAAGAGATTGATGATTAAGTAGGTTAAAGAGAAACTAGATCTCTAAGAGATTAGGATTTAGTTATATTAGGATTCATGGTGAATTGATTAGTGATATACTTGCAGAAAAATAAATAGTAAATATTGGATTATGAAGTTGAGTCTGTGAATATCTCTGATTCCTTGATCTTGTTCCTTTATTGAATCTTTCTTTGAGTACTTGAGTACATTTGCATAGTTAGTAGAATAATTGATTAAAGATTTGTATTCTTGCATGTTTTTTTCATGTTCTTGCATGATCTTTATGATTCTTTGATTGTTGTTTCATGTTTTCTTATTCGGTTTTATGTTAATCTTTGATTAATCACATTGATCTAATTAGAGAGTTACAAATTGAAAGTGTTGCTTAATGCCCATTTCCTCGTTGGGAACGATAACTCACTCACGTGGTATTACTTGGGATCTGATACACTTGTCGGAGTGTTGCGAATCAAAAGATTTGGCGCATCAATTAGCATATAATCACAATTCCTTATCTCTAATTTACTGTAATTATACGAGCAACAAACTTCATGCACGTTTAGGTTCAAGGATTTCTCAATCACAAAAACTTAAACAAGTGAGAACAAAGTACCTCTCAGTCACGTTTGTTCTATTTCATGAAGAACAGAAGAATGATACTTGAATTGATGATAACCTGTAATTGAAGAAAAGAAGAATTGAATTAATCAAAGGTTCTGGGATGAACAGAGCTCCTCATCCCTGGCTCTTGAGAAATTAGCTACTCAAAATTGAACGTGACATACAGAAAAGAGGAATAGAATTCATGACAAACCCTAATCCTAATTCTGTCTAAAACGTGACAGAGAAAACAAAACAAGTCTGTAGAAAATAAAAAGTAAAATGTATCTCCTGAGCTAAACCTAAAACTGGACTATTTATAACGTAAATTACTAAATCTAAAAGAATTACATTTATTGAGAGTTGAAACAATTCTGTAGAGTCATGGGCCTTGGGATAGAGAGTGGAAGTCACGTTTGGGCCAAGTTTGGAACTTGGCCCAAACGTGACCTTGAGTGCTGAGAGGGGAGAGCTTGGGATGAGTGGCCTACCTCACGTTTGGGTCACGTTTGGGCTTGGCCAAACGTGACTCAAACGTGGCCTTGAGGTGGTGTAAGGGCTGGTCACGTTTTTGCTCTCCCAAAAACGTGTATCAAACTTGGGAGCTTGGAGTGTGGGCTTGGCTTGAGATTTTGAGGATGTTGAGGCGTGATCTAGCTTGTTCCAAGTTTGCTTGAGTGAGCTTGGGACGAGGTATGGGCTGGTCACGTTTGGGCCACGTTTTAGACGTGGGCCAAACGTGATTGCTGGTGAGGTTGGTTGAGCTTGGTGAGGTCCTGGTGGGTCACGTTTGGGCCACATCTTAGACGTGGGCCAAACGTGACTGCTGTGAGTTTTCCTTGCTTGCTGAACCTTGGTGGATGTCACGGTTGGGTCATGTCAAAGACATGGTCCAAACGTGACCTATGCTTGCCCATGGGAGCTTGGTTTTCCTTGCTAGCCTTCTTGAGTGTCACGTTTGGGCTAAGTTTGAGACTTGGCCCAAACGTGACTTTGGTTTTTCTCCAGGGTGATCTTCAGCAATTTTGATCTAAGCTTCCTCTGTTTCTCTGTTTTTCTTCTTCTTATGTTTTCTTGCTCTGTTTTCTTCAATTTCCTACAAATAATTAACAAACACTCAAAGTATCTAATTTATTTAAAAAATTGACATTTTACATTGAGTATTGTGATAATTATCTACTAAATTAGCAAGAATTTAGTGCCTAAAACCATGAAAGATATGCAGTTATCATTATGCTATGCACACTATCAAACAATATCACTCCTGTCTTTACTCAAGCCACCTGAAAGCTGGATTATAGCAGAATAAATCAATGACATATGGAGCTAAAATTACTTTCCGACTTAAACCCTCAGGATCAATTCATGATTCGTTAGCTTCCTGGCTGGAAAGATGGAATCCTAAGCAGACAAATTTCTGCAGATTATGCTTCAAATACAAACTAAACTCACTGCCACAACAACACAAATCTGCCACAACACACAATCAAACTAACACCAGTTATGAAATCCAAACTCAATAATTGTAAAAACCCTACAACACCCAAATCGGATAACCAAAATACAGAGTAAAAAACCCAAACGAAGAAAAAAACGAAGACTAGAGAGGAAGAGATTGAAATCGTTAAAACGTACAAAATCTAAACTTCATAGACGTTAAAAACATGTTTCTTCAAATGGCTCAGATTCATAGATTGGTGAGGAAGAGTATGAAATCAACCCAAATAAAAGAACAAAACCGCAAATTTAACACCCACAAATTGGGAACTTAACTCCGATAAGCAAATCGCCGTGAACAACCCTTCTTTCTGGCGCCCTTGGACGTCCTTCACACCGCCTCGAATCACCGCTGGTATGGCTCCTGAAGCTCTCCAGGAAGTGCACGAAACTACTGCGTCAAAAGAGAAACAAGGACTGTAGCCCTAATTTGATTTTACATATGGGCAAAGTTGGGATATAGTTAATTATATAAGGATATTGTTGGAAGGAAATGTTATTAAAATTTCAGTCTGAGTCTCCCTCCCTTACCAAACGCTGATTAGTTGTGTTCTTCAGCCTATTGGCTATTATTATAAGTTGTATTGTGTTCTGGCATTCCTCTTATTCTATTACCTTAAAACAAATCTCTCAAGCAAGCTAACAAGGCAAGGTAGAATCAGATACTTTCCCCAGCTCCCTTAGTTACCTTATTCCTTTGATTAGATCAGAATAAATTCACCTTTTCCAGTGGTTTCTTGGAAGTAGCTAGCAGCTCCACCACACACTGCAAATAGACCCCCCACCTTCCTCTTCCTCTTTCCCCATCAACATTTCTTTTGACTATAAAATCTCTCTCTGTCTCTCTCACATACACACATAAAAAGCATGTATTCATCTCTTGTAAGACCTTCATTATTATAGCCGAAGATGCCATGGGCAACCTCTTAGCCAGGAACAAAAAGAGTTGTGCTCAAATCTCAATAAGCAAAACCAAAGGAAGTGGTGGAGGAAGCAATAATAGTAATAATAATAATATTTCTACAGCCATAGACAACAGACCTTTGTCATTATCACATTTAAGGCCACCGCAGTATCCGTCTCTGCCGCCGCCGCAACGAGCAAAATCCATGTCTAGGGCACAAAATAAATCCGGAGAGGGATCGGCAGCCATGAAAAAGAATGAAGTAGCAAAGAAATATGCTTTGATTAAGGATAACTTCACTTCCCTTGAACAGGTTTTGCTCCTCTTCATTATTATTTCTTCTCATTTTCTTAGGGTTTGTTCAGATTGGGGATAAAAATGCCTAATCGCAATATACTCTTGTTAGTGTACTTTTCTTCTTTGTGCTTAATTTGTGTGCAAATGGTGGAAACAAAATCAAGAATTGGATTGTTTATGAGTAAAATTATATATAAATAATAAAACCAATTTAATTTATGAATGTCTCATCCTTGGAATATTGTACGAGTTACTCTGTATTTCTTTCCAAGCTTTTCCTGCTGATGATTCTCTTCTTGGTTCATCTTCTTTGAGATTCTTCTTATTAAGAATAAAAAAATAAAGGTCAAATTGGTCCAATTGGACAGGCATGAATTCGGCCTCATATGTTTTGGACTTTCGGCTCATAAATCTTTGTTATTTTATTTTTCTCTTTT
Source organism: Stylosanthes scabra (assembly GCA_036250425.1). NCBI lineage: Eukaryota > Viridiplantae > Streptophyta > Magnoliopsida > Fabales > Fabaceae > Stylosanthes > Stylosanthes scabra. The sequence continues at coordinate 10,194 of JASCZI010272979.1, read as the reverse complement.
TGTTCAGTCTTCTGATTTCTTGAAAGTGGCTATGAGATATCTGGGATCTTTTGAGATAATCCGATTAGTACATATAATGTATGTTGGAAATTTGGAATATAGATGACCAAGTCAAATTGCGGTTGGATGTGGTATAAATTCAGAACAGAACAGAACAAAACAAACCAAATTGGGTTGGTTCAGTTCACTAGCCCGACAAATTAGTCTTTGAGCCTGATATTGTGTTGGGACTTGGGAGATATTGTAGTAAACGAAAATAATTAGGGGCATATTACATTGAAAAGGAAAAAGGAAAAATTTCAGCAGAGGAAGATTAATTTATAAATAGTTAAATTTTTTTTAAAAAAATTGTGTTATTTAATTTTGGTTAATTTTTTTTTAAAAAAATTTATATCTTCCTTTTCATTTTATTCACACAAAATCTGTTTACCAAAAAATTATCCATAATTATATGTACATGAAAAATTAACGATAATGCAATTTGTATACTTATTTTAATTAATTAAGATCAACTGAATCATTTATTTTTATGATAAATAAAAAATTATTTTGATGTCAAATAGCAAAAAAATAACACCAAAATAAAATTATATTTGACATTGAAATAGTTTCTCATCTGACAAGAATAAATTATTCGATTGGACAAAATAAATATACACATACAATTATTGAAAAATTAATTACATAAACTAAATGCATAAGTCTTTTTAACTAAATCCAACCAAAACTAAATGTATAGGTTTTTCTTAATTAATTCCAATCAATTTTTCTTGGTCTCCTCTTTCTTTTTCATAAAATTGCTTGTATATCTTTTATGATAAAGTTATTTTTATAATTAATAATTTCAACTAAAACATTGAGATTGGTGTGTCGGCGTGTCATGTGTGTGTCTTGTCCAGCGTCCGTGTTAATGTCCATGCATCATAGCTTATTGATGTGTAAATACATGATTGATTGTCACGGTTACAGTGTATAAAAATTAAATTTTTTTTCTTATATGTCTTCCTTCCTCTTCTTTTTGGGTGATTTTTGTTTAGTTGAGAATAGGCACGTCAAACGTGGGAGCCTAATATGGCAATCTTAAATTCCACCCTGTCCCCGCGGGCTTTGTGTGAATGTTCTTTTATTTTGAATTAGAAATTTGTTTTTCGGTTGGGAAAATTAGGATTTTCTTAATTCATTAATTTAAATCTCAACAAATTTTGGATTCTCTCCAATGGCTTATAACAGGTCAACAAATTTTGGATTCTCTGTTCTCTCAACAAATTTTGGAAAATTAAGAAATATATGACTATATAGACACGCAAATAGAATTCTCGATAAATATATAACTATATAAGAAATTGAGAATGAACCAACATTTATGTTCTTCCATTCAGTCAAGTTTCCCATGTCAAAAAAAAATAATGTCTTCACTTTGTCAAATGAGATTGAAACAATCAAGCTTCAGCCATATTCAACCATTCCATCATCATTTCTCAATCTCATAGCATGATGATACACACGTTTTGTGGGTCAAGCTTACTTCAATTACATACTTTATTTTACTCGTTTGATGTCTCTATTTAAATAACCATGTAGGCCTATAATAATGTTATCGTTTCTTTTTTGGTGGGGCTCTGGAAACCACTATCATTCAATCTTATTAATAAAGGGAAAAGTTTGGTCATTATAATTAAGCAGCTATAGGTAGCTATAAATTGTCTATTATAATTAGGGTTTAGTTAACACACATAATAAGTTTACTATTATTGAAAGATTTTAAATGTTTATATTTAATTAATATAAAATAAATATACTGAAAACATAATTTTTTTGTATTTCTAATAAAAAATTTCTTAATTATAATTTTATCATGTTCTTAAGGTACATGATAGTTAAACCTTTATAATTATTGCTTTTAGAGGAAAGTATTTTTTTCTAAAGTTTGTCAAAAAATTTAAAAATACTTATAATTTTTATTTTATTCCAATTTTGCTCTAAAAATTTTCGATTTGCATCCAATGTACTTCTAATCATTATTTTTTCAAAAAATACAAGACCAATTTAGTAATAATTTTACAAGAACAACTTTTAACACAAGAGAACTAACACAAGATTTTGTCACTGATTCTTAATTGTCAAGCATTATGATTGAATTGGTCTTGAGGTTCTTGAAAAATTCGTTACTAGGAGTGTATTTGGTGAAATCGAAATGTTTTGGGGACAAAATTGAAACAAAATAAAGAAAGACAAGTTTTAGAATGAAAATAAACCTTATAATAGACCAACAACAATAAGAAGATAAAGCTCTAGATTTGGTCCTTGAATTTAAAAAATTAAGAAAGACAAGTTTTAGAATAAAAATAAACCTTAAACCTTATAATATACTTTACTCTTAATTCATTTACTGCTAACATAATGTTGGCATAGAGCATTAAAGTGCCTGCGTGACATTTCAACAATAAGATAATGTGGCTAAGACTAAAATAAGTTAAATTAAGAAATATAGGATACTTGTTTAATCATACTGAAGTCTTAGCTTACTTTACTGTTGAGGATGGCATGCTGACATTTTAGCATTTTATATCTGGACTGTGTTAACAATGGTTGAATTAAGAATGAAAGAGATTTGCAATTTGTAAATTCAAAGACTCATTTAGTCATTTCCAAAATTAAATGACTGTTTTGATGCGCATTGAGAATTTCCGGGACTAAATTATATATTACTTCAATTTTTTTGCGAGAAAAAATAAAATTTGTTTTGAATCTTTTTCCATCTAAAATTGCAACTCAGAAATAAACTTCTAATAGCTTTGGCCAATTGATTTGAACCTTTTACGAGGAGGCAGAGTCAAAAACAAAAAGCACTTTGAAATGTAGCAACTAGGGATGGTAGTAGCATTACGTGTGTAAAGAAGGTGATGCAATTCTACACATCACTTCTTTATAAAAAGTTATTCGGTATAAATGTAAATTGATAATATAAAAAATTCATTTACAAAATAGATTTTACACCTTATATTTCACAAAAATTAAAGTAATATATAAATGTGAGACCTCATATCTATCAAATAAAACCTACATCTATACCATCCCTTATAAGCTCCCCTTCTTTATTCGTTTTTTTTTTTTTTTTTTCAAAGGAGATTTAAGCGTCAATAATCTCTTGTAGACATCATACATGACAGAACTTAATGACGGTAGCCGACTTCAGATCTCAATGGCGGTAGCCGACTTCACCTAGTGGATAAGGCTTTGTTGTTTCAAACATTTCCGCAATTTTTATCAATCGGATATAATTAGGTTAATCCACCCTTTTTTTTTTTTGTTTTAAACATCTAATCATCCAAACTTTAATATATGTATGTATGTCTGTATGCATGTATTATGTGGTTAAAATTTATTGAAATTCTGAATGAGCCAGATTACTTGTACAGGTTACAACTGCCTTAAGGAAAGAAGGTCTAGAATCGTCAAATCTCATCCTTGGAATTGATTTCACAAAGAGCAATGAATGGACTGGTAGGTTGTACCACACAGATTTGGAATTGGATCCTCTTATGTTCATATTTTCACTATTGATTAAATTGCTAATTTGCTATATATGGTAAAATAGAAAAAGCTAAAAGAATAAATAATAAATAAGAAATGATAGGTATTTGTTATTTTAAACGTTGAGAGAATCCTAATCTGGCACATTACATTGCACCATGGGTAGAAAAAAATGTGGCAAAAAAGAACTTTGGTTTCTTACATGAGAAATAAAATATGGGTTTTGGATCAAAATTTTAAACATTTTGAAATAAATTTCACTTTGACTGTTGGGTTATTATGAAGCCAATGCATCCATGTTGTTATTGAAGGAAGAATCTCATTCAACAAGAGAAGCCTGCATGCCATTGGAGACACACCAAACCCCTATGAGAAGGCTATCTCTATTATTGGCAAGACTTTGGCTCCCTTTGATGATGATAACTTGATTCCATGTTTTGGCTTTGGTGATGGTAAGCCCTAAGTCTTGCTTGTAATTAAAGCTTAAACCATGCATGATAAGATAAGTTTATATAAGTTTTATCAATTTTACTTATTTATTTTTTGATATCATTGTGCAGCAACAACCCATGATCAAGAAGTGTTTAGCTTTCACAGTGATCATACACCTTGCCACGGTTTTGAGGAAGTTCTGGCTTGCTACCAAAAAATAGTTCCAAACTTGAAACTTTCAGGTTATTTTTATGTCTAGTTTTTATAAGGTTAAATTAATCCATAGGTACCTGTAGTTTCATGAAATTTTCAATTAGGTCCCTATACTTTTTTTCCTTTCAATTAGATCCCTATATTGTTTTAAAATTTGTAATTAAGTCTCTATCGTCAAGAAAACGTTAAAATTAACGAAAGATTTCATCTCTAAATTGAAGATATCACAAAAACTAATGACTAACTCGCTAAATATGACATTTCTCTTTATTTTC
>JASCZI010272978.1:3305-18986 GCA_036250425.1 Stylosanthes scabra | reverse complement strand
AACAATTATAACTATTTTTACCAATTTTAGCATGAATTTAAGTAAATTAGGTGAAGAATACAACATGAATTAGGATGTTTTATCTATAATGATGCTCATGCATCACGCCAGCAGAAGTTGCCCACGCAATGTTGCGTACACAACCTGCTAGCACCAGCAGCATTGCTTGCGCAACAATTGATGATGCACACGCATCCTGCAGCAGAAATTCACCCAAATTAAAGGCTAGAAGTGGAATTTCAAGGCCCTAGGCTAAGCCTCTTTGAAGCCCAAATTCATTCTATATAAAGGGAGAGTGGCTGAAGCACAAGAGAGGCTAGACACTACATACTACCATTAGGTTTATTTCCATAGTTTAGATAGTTTAGGAGGAATTTGGGAGAGTTTCCCATCTCTCTCATTTTCTCTCATCTAGCTCGTAGTGTTCTTTATTTTCTCTTCCAATTTCCAACCCTCACTAGCCAAACTCTTTACTTTAATTCATGTTTGAATGCTTGTTAATTACTTCTCTTGTTTAATTAATGCAATCTATGCTTGTTTCTTTCATCTATTTCTCTATTTCTCATATCTAGCTTTCATGTTCTTGTGTTCTTATTTTCTTATTGCTGAAATTTAATTCTTGTTATGATCTATTGTTACTTTCTTGTTCCTTTAGTGATAATTGTTGATTCTCTTTCTTATTTACTTCATTGATCATCTTGATTTGCTTTTTCTCTTGTTATTTATCATGTTTATTTACTACGCCCACCAAGTGTTTGATGTTTTGTTTCTTATAATTATGGAGTAGTGTTCTTGTGCCTTGGTCATGGGTTGAAGTGTGGATGATCTTAGGCACTAATCCCTAAGGATAAGAATGGTTAAGGCCTGGGTTAAAACTGTTCTGATGACGCTATGCCAATGGCAATAACAGGAGAACCTTAAATGAGACAGACTCAATTAGGTGCAAAATTCACCATGGTGAGTTCTTCCTGGTGACGCGGGATTTACTTGAGTTCTGTTGAGACCTTGGTTCTACATTATTGTGTACGCATAGGACGTTCGGAACAAGGTTAATTCCCCCCATCCGACCGTTTGACAGAATGGGTTTTGTGCCTTACGTGACAACTATTCATAATTGGGATTAGTGGTGATCATAGGGACACATTATACTTCAACCCAAGACCAAGCACCCTTTATCATCATCAAATCTATCTTGTTTTATTTTTGTTCTTGTTACCGATACTCAACCATTGCAACCCCGATATTTTCACAACCATTCATGAGCCATAATATTTCAATTCCTAGGGAGAACGACCCGAGTTCAATACTCGGTATTTTTAATTGGTTGCAAGCTCTGTGACACCTTTCTTGTTGACGAACCCTGCTGTCAATCTCACAATTGGTTTGGATTCCTTTACAACGATACTATCTATTTTGAAAATTAAGGAATTCCGAACCGGTCGCGAGAGCGGTCGCGCGGCGTCCGTCACCCAAGCAGCAAGAAAATGAAATGGGGAGGCCCTTTTGGTTTGGGGAGGCCGAAACACCGGAGTAGCAAGGGACAATGATTAGATTGAGCCCGACTAAGAATTTCCAAAAAAGCTTCAGGGAATTGCAGCCGCCAATTCGCATTAATCACACATCTATCCAGCCTTTTAGCAATCTCACTGTTACCCTGAATTCTCCTATACCAAGTGAACTGTCTACCAGAAGCACCCATATCAAATAGTTCACATGACTCCAAAACTCTTTCAAAATTCATCACCTTAGATGCAGAGAAATTACCACCTCGAACCTTATCACTAGATGAAATTTCATTAAAGTCTCCCAAGACTAGCCAAGATTCAGAAATCTGCAAAGACAAATGACAAAGATGATCCCACAATTCAGTTCTGGTTGAAGCTTGAGGGCTTCCATAGACAACACTACAAATCCAAGACAAATTCCTCTAGGAAATAGACACTGTAAGACATTGGGCAAAGGATTCAATGATATTACAGTGGATATCTGGACTATTAGCTAAATCCAAATGCCACCACTATGACCATTGGCCTCAACAATTCCCACAGAACAATAACCCAAATTCTGGCAAAAAATTTCCACCATCTTAAATTGGATATGAGTTTCCAGAATTATGAGCATAGCAGGATTGAAATTCCTAATTAACTCTTTAATGTGAACACGAGCCAACTTCCAAGAAGCGCCCTTGATATTCCAAGATATAATATTGAATTTATCAGTATCCATAGATATAGATCAAAGGAAAAGAAAGTCACCCGGGTCAAGCAACTACATTCGCTGCCACGCCTTCAAAAACGGTGGAGGAAGTGGGTTCCGTTGGCCCTTGGCGCTATGCAGGAGATAGAGGTTTCTCCTTCGACAGAGTTTTATCTTCCGCCACAGGAGAGTTCTATAGTGAGCTCGGTCGCATTCGCTTGTAACACCCTTTGCCTCCAGTCGTTTGTTGAGTACTCGACGAAGGAAGCCCTTTTTGTTGGTTGCCATTTCCAAGCAAAGATGAAGGAGCTTTGGCCGACAGAGAAGAGTGCCCCTTTGTGGGTAGACTCACCTTACTCTCCTTATTGGTCTGAGAAACCAATATTGATTTGGGTTTTGACCCGTGACCAGTAGCATTGTCTTTGGACATAGATTTATTGGGCTTGGAAACTTTAAGCCCAGGCCAATTCATGTCTTTTCCTGCAGAGGCCTTTTTACCCTTGCCTTTTTTGGTAACTTCAATTCACTCTCCTTCTTTGGCATGCAACGTATCAATTGAATTAACCTCATGCACGAGAATCTCTCCCTGAATATTGCTGTTACAATTAACTGAATCCGTAACTACTGCTTTTCCAAATTCAAACATTGGAGCCATTTCTTCCACCGTCCCTACTCGTGTTTGAGGATCAACGGTAGCCGTGGGTGGAGGTTGCACTACCGGCGGGGGAACAACATCCTTAGCTTTGAACAATTCTCTGTGAAGTGTCCATAGCAATTACACATTCCACAAAGAAGATGCAAATTTTCATACTCAAACTCTACTCCATCAATGAAAATGCGACGAATGACCAGAAGTCCTAAATTGATTTGAATACAAATTCTTGCAAATTTACCTCGCTCAGTAGATTTTGTAGTCAGATCAACTTTAAAAGGGATTCCAATAGAAGAAGCAATTTTCGTCATGAGACTATCGTTATAATGCCATGTTGGTAGCCCCTCAATCTTTGCCCAAACAAGAATAGAACCAAAGGATACTTCCCCTGTCCGAAAAGAAAGGCTCCACATCTTTACAGCAAGATAATGACCATTGATCATCCATGGTCCTCCCGTCAAAACTTTATCCCTTTCTTCCAAGAGATCAAACTTAGCTAGGAAATAGCCTTTACATACATTGAGGAGATCAAAACCACCTTTCAGTTTCCACACTCCTTTGAGTTTGTACATAAGGGCCTTGTAACTAAGGTTCTTATCCAGAACTTTAAGAACGACAGTGTCCTTGTAGGGCTACGAGTAAAAATCCCTTGTTTCTTGAGTGAAAGTCACACTAGGAGGAGAAGGATCTCCTTGTTTCCCCTTAACAACACCAAGCCGATCACCTTCAAGACTGGCAGCAGTAGCATGAAAATTTCCCGAAGAATTTACTATTAACTTATCCCTAAAAGATACTTTCCCTTGTTTACCATCCTCCTTGACTCCGGAAGCAAATCCCCCGGCAATCTCCCCTTATTTCCACCGCCGGCCAGGCCGGACTCCTTCCTTTGAGCCACTCTTGATGTTTCTTCCCGCTCACACCCTTTCTCTCTCCGTCATACCCTCTCTCTAGTAATTTGATATAATATTATGATTGTGAAATTATAAAGTTAGAGACATTTTCATAATTTCACTGTAAAACTAATAATTTTACTACCGACAGTTAAAACATAAAAAAAGCAAAATGAAATACGGAAGGAAATAATTAAAGAGAAAGTCTTGGGAGCCAATATTAGGGAGACAATAGGGAACCAATATCAAATTTTCTTCTTTTCTTTTTCCTTTTTTACCATCCACTAATTCCCTAATTACACTCATGAACTCCCTATGGGCTCCCTAACGTTGATTTCCTAGCATTACTCATAATTAAATGGTTTATACACAGCCATAAATGAAATAAAAAAATTATAAAATTGTCACAAAAAAAAATTGAGCACTCACAAAATTATATAAAAAAATTGTATCGTATGGAATGATTGAAATTGAACAACTTTTACCCAAATTGGGAATGTGGTGAATTGCTATTACAATTAAAGGCCACTAATTAATGACAAAGAATCAAAAGATGGATATGCTTTTATTGCATGATATACGTCCCACATTAAATGCAATTAGTAAGTTATTTCACTCCAGTAAGGCCGTAATGCCATTTAGTAAAGAAAAATATTATGGGATATATATATTGAATTTTGCTATTTTCACGTTAAAATTTAGCCATCAAATCAACTGTAGTATAAATACGTGTTAAAATATAAAATATACTTTGAAAGAAAGAAAAATATTTGAGAGAATTATATAACTAAATCACAATGAATCAATTAAATAAACTAAAAAATAAAAAGGTTTTTGGCTCATTTGCTCTAAATTTCATTGATTATCAAACATTTTTATTATCAAATTATTCAAGCGGTAACTAATGTATATAAAATATGACAATTTTAGGTTGTTTTGAGTTAATTTGCTATTATTTTCTAAATATTTTATTATGAATATATACAATTTATTTGGTTGGTGTTTGATTATTTTGTTAAAATTAGACCATTTAATACATGTTGAATATGGATTGAGTATTTAAATTTCGATAAAACTGAAAGCATTTTAATCATTTTTCATTGACACTTGATCACCATTTCTCATTGATATAATATAAATCATTTCATTATGACTACTTTTGACTTACCGTATACTTGACCATTTTAATCTGATTTTGGATTACAACGAGGAATATTGAAATTGAATATTATTAAAATCAATAACACTAAACTTCTTTTAAATAAAATAGATAATTATAAATCTTTTTACAAAATGTATTCTAAAACTTCACTAAACATTCTCATTCGAAACAAATTTGAACCATGCCCCAAAAAAAAAAAAGTAAAAAAATAAATAAATAAATAAAAGGGGGAAAAATAACCTCTGGAATATGATTCCCAACAAGCATTTCATCCCACTAAAATATCATCATAGAAGGCTCTTCCTTAATCCTTATCCCAGTTATGCTTTCTAGTATCTCAGTCTCACCAAAATTCTAATTAAAAGAAACTTGTACATCATTTCTTGATCTCTTACCACAAACAACTTCTAGGGATATTATTTTGATGCATCAAATCTTGTTCAGCTTCAAGAAAGAACTTACTATTTCTTAGAGTCCATTGAAAAAGCCCTCCTTAACGGGTGGACCAAGAATTGTTCATCTCCTTTGGCTCTGACACCAAGAACAACACCCTCATCTCCCATGCTAGTCACCTTAAGAAGCCTCTTCCTATCATGAATGATTCTAACATTGCTTCTTGTTTCTTATTCTGCTTCCGAATTTCGATCTCTAGTGTCATGTTCATTTTCCAAATTGATGACAACAAAATCTTCATCGTAGCCGCTAACAACTCGGTTTTCATTTTCAACTTGGGAGATTTGATCCTGAGTGGAAGTAGTAGGCCCTGCTTTGATATCTCCGGCCGCCGCGTCGATTCCACCGGGTAGTAGGGAAATCATGGCTCTACAAAGTGGACAATTATCATTCTTTTGCAGCCAAATATCTATGCAATCAATGTGAAAGGTATGGTTGCAGTTTGGTATAGCCCTCAGCTTCTCATTTTGTTGAAACTCGTTCAAGCAAACCGAGCACTTGCTCGAGCTTTCGTCACAATTCTTGTAACGAATCACCGGGATCGACCAGATCATCGCTTCCTCTAGTCCCCAATGCTCCGGCTCTGGGCAGAATGAGATGAGAGCCTCATTGCGTCGGAGGGAAAACCACAGACGCACGAGGCTGCCGCTTTGTGAATTAAGGTAGAACTTGGTCACAAAGATGTAGTAGCCGAGAAGGAAGAAAGTTGTGATCACTAGACCTGTTATAATGACTGCAGGAATGACACTTGAACTTGAAATGTGCACATCCATGTTAGGAGTGAACAATATAAGTAGATTAAACCACTGGAATTCTTGGAAAAAACTTTTGATTAGATGCTGATTATTTAAAAAAAAAGTGGTTGTGTTTCTTTGTTTATATATTGTTGGAGTAGAGTCTTCTTGGCTGAGGAGATTCTTATATGCACTGATAGATGTACATAGCTTGCATACTAAGTCAACCGTCCTCAGCGAAATAATAAAAAGCTAGTGTATCTATGTTCTTGGGCATTGAACAAAAAATGTGTAATTTTTATGTATCTAAAATGATTTAAATATTTACATCAAAATTTTTTATCCAACCACAAAATAAAGATAAAAAAAATTAAGATTAACAATATATGCATTAACTTAATCACTAGCGATAAACCCTTAAACCAATAGGTGATTATATCAATTGTGTTTGGTAGTCAACAAAAAAAAATTTATGTAATTAGTAATAAATGAAATTATAATTAATAGTAATAAGCAGTTTCCATAAATTATTAAAAAAGCTCATTATTATTTATAAGCAATTAATTTTCAATTTTTTGGTATCTAATAAATTATCAAATATTCTTTTAAAAAATATTTTTATAAATAAAATAGGAAAATACTAGATGACCAAACATTTTTCAATCAAGTTTAATCAAATTGTTTAATATGTTACACACCTTTAATTATGAGAATGGATTTTTTTGAGGTTGGAATAACTTGATTGGAATTTATTGTAAAAGGCTTGTACACATCGTATTACCCAAAAAAAATATAAGTTATTGATTATTGAGTAATCTTATCAAATATACTTTTTATAAATACAAAGAATTTAATTTTGATATTTTGTTATTGTAAAATAGTTTTGCATGTACATTCAATTACGTAATGTCATATTAGCAAATTTTTCTATAATTTACATTGACCGCGCCAATAATCATTAAAAAACGAATGTAATTGCATGATTGTATAAAATATTTACAATATCGATATGACAAAATTCGACTCAAATAACAATACCTTGAGTAAAAAACTTATAATTTAGGTATTTGTTTATGAAAAAATTATATATATGCATTTTTAATTGATGGGTTCTTTCCATGTGTGATATCCATTAATATCTATCTAATCTAATTGCATATACCACAATGAGAATAGTTGACTTTTATATATAATACTTTAAAGCCTTTAGCCGTGTGTTTGGAAAAGAGAAAAGAGAAATAAATTAAGAGATAAAAAAGGAGAGATAAAGAGTAGAGTGTAGCAAGGTTAAGAGAATCGGATCGGTTTTTAAATCGTGAATTGATTGGTTCAATGGTTTAAAGGTTCGACCTCGAATCAATTTATTTAAATATATAATAAAATAATTTAAAATTATTAAAATATAATATTATTAATGTTTTACTAAAAACCGCCAATAAACTAGTCCGATTTTTAATCGGTTGACCGATCTTCTGCCAGCCAGTTTTTATCATGAATCGGATCGGACAAAAAACCGATTCCCGATTTTGCGGTCGAACTGGCTGGTCCAGTCCGGTTTCCATAACACTGGAAAGTAGACATCGAAATGAGTTAGTAAAAAATAGACAAAAATTAATATTAAAATTTTAAAAGTTAAGTATAGGTATTGCAAGAAAAAAAAAATTACTAAAATTTCAATTTCTTCCTATGTCTCCACTTTTTAAGGTATTGAAGATATTAGATTTTTAAGGACGGAGACTGAAATTTTAATCCAATTTTTGACTATTAAACAAGATACTAAATCTCGTTGGGCCAAAGAATTTATGAGTAATATAACTTCCAAATTTATAGCAATAACAAATAACAAGTTAAATAACTCATGTCATGCAATGATTATTTTTTAATAAATATTATTATTATTATTATTATTATTATTATTATTATATATTTTTAAAATAAAAAAGTTTACAAGGACTAATTAATTTATTAATAATAAATATAAAATAATAAAACAAATTTTGATAGTAAACAATCCAAAATGTAATTATAAAAATTGTGATATAGTATTATATCAAAATATAACTAAAAAAAAAGATATCATACTAATCATAGTTCATAACTATTATATATTTCGGAAGTATACTAAATTTCTACTTTTTATTGTAGTCTCATGCACAATATAATAACAATCCGGGTGATAATCATATATATTATTCTAAATTAAAATTTAATGTCATGTGTCATTACATAAATATGTCGTGAAAAAGTATAAATGTATTTATTATGCAAAATTGCTAAGTGCCTAATATGAATGTGATGTTGTAGGCAACCCATGTATAAATAATTTGTAATAAATAATCCAAGAAAATAACTAATCCTTTTTAATTAATGAATTAAAATTTATCATCTTTTTTATAGTATAATAGCACATATAATTCAATAAAAAATATATTCTTCGTAATTATGTTTAAAGTCTTAAATTATGAAATAAAATTATCATTGTGTATGAACATATGTGTATGAACATATAGAATTATCATATACTATTAAGCTAAAATCAATCACCAAATAATGATATTTAAAGAATGTATTTCAAGTATATATTTACCCATTGCATGTTATGCACAAAATATACAAAAATGAAGTATATGAATTTTATTTAAATTTTAGAAAATTAAGATGATGACAAAGATGGAATAAAATTCACACAACAAAAAATAAAAAAAAATAAGGAAGCGTGTTTGAGAAAAACGGCGCGCTTTTCGAGTTAAGAGAAACCCCTTTTTCAAAATTAAAATAGTACGTGTGTCAGAGGGACTTGGTTGGGTAAAACACTTGGTTGTATAGCATTTGTAAAAAAAAGTTCTTCAAGAAATGGCAAAGGAGAAACTAGAATTCTAATTCATTTCCAACATAATGAATCTATTACATCACACTCCTATATGCTCTTAGTCTATTTACAAATGCTATGAAACCAAGTGTTTTACCCAACCAAATCTTTCTGACACACGCACTACTTTAATTTTGAAAAAGGGTTTTCTCTCAGTTCGAAAAGCTCGCCGCTTTTCTCAAACAAGCTTCCTTGTCTTTTTTTTTTTCATTTTTGTTGTGTTTCATCTCGTCATGAAGCTCATCATCATTCGTCCATTTGAGTTGCGAAAATATTCAATTCATTCCTAATTTTTTTTAGTCGTTAAAGTACATTTGATTGGTAAAAAATGATGGTGATGATGATGATGGTGATGAAGAAGAAGGGCGCCTAGGCGTACTTCTGATTTTCGTAAATATTTGGTTATATTTTTGATGAAAATCCGATGCTACTTTTTATAAAAGTCCGGTTCTGTTTTCAGTAGCCTAGGCGTCCATCTTGGCGCCTAGACGTGCTTATGATTTTCATAAAAATTCGGTTCAGTTTTTCATAAAATTCGCTTTAATTTTTCTTGGAAATCCGGTTCTGTTTTTTAATGAAAATCAACTTCGTGTTTTTTCCAAATCCGGTTCAGTTTTTCATGAAAATCCGCTTCAATTTTTCTTGAAAATCCCGTTCAGTTTCAGAAAGTAGAAGAAGATAGAAGATCATCAACGACGACGACAACAACGTAACAGTGGAGGAGGAGGAGGAGGAGGAGGAAGAAGAGAAAATGGAAGAGGAAGAAGAGTTTTTTTTAATGAAAATTCACTTCGTTTTTTTCGAAATCCGGTTCAATTTTTCATGAAAATTCGCTTCATTTTTTCTTGAAAATCCTGTTCAGTTTTAGGAAGTAGAAGAAAAAGAAGAAGATCATCAACAACAACAACAGCAACAACAACACCGTCAGCAACAACATCAACACCAACAGCAATAACAAACAGTGGAGGAGGAGGAGGAAGAAGAGAAAATGGAAGAGGAAGAAGAAGAAGATGACGACGATAATGGCGGCAGCATCGATGGCGGCGGCAACAGCGATGGCAACGCAGTAGCAGAAAGAAGAAGGAGGAAGAAGAGAAAGAGGAGTTGCAAAGAAATTAGGAAGGAAAAGCGCGTGTTTTCAAATTTTGGGAATTAAATGCGTTCCACGCGCGCGTCAGGTGAGAGTGGGGTAAAAAGACTTGGTTGGGACTTGGTTGGTAAAATAATCAATAAATAATTATTTCATTCATCGGCTAACTTTTACTTCTAAATACTCTAAATAGTTATTGGTTTTTAATTAAATTTCTCTTAATATATAATCCAATTATGATAGGTGTATACTCATTTCAGCCATCGTATATAAATATATATATTTAAAAATAAGGGTAAGTATAATTTCGGTCTCTAAGGTTTTAGCCAAAAATCAAAATCATCCTTAAAATTTTTTTGTTCAAAATCATTCCTAAAGTTTAATTTTAATTTAAAATTGTCATTAATATTTTTAAAGATAGAAATACCTTTATTCAACACTCCTAATTTTCCAAACCTAATTCTAATAAATTAAGCATTATTGATAATCTCACTCTTTCATTCCCAATGTCTATTACCGTCCTCCTCCATTCCCACCCCTTCCTATTATTTTTGTGGGGTGGTTGGATATATGTTTCCCTTTATATTACCATGAATATGTGTAATTTTATAATTCCCTAAACTTTTTGGAGTGTGTTGTATTATTCATGCTATTTTCAATTGGGTTTGGTTTTCTTTGGTCTTTTATTATTTTTTATTTGGACTATATATCTTAAATAGCAACCAATTGATGCCCAAAAAAAAAAAAACAATAGCAACCAATTAAATAAAGCACCGTTTGAAACTTTGATTTGTATTATTGTGATCGATTATTACTTTGAACGTGTATAATCATAGTCGAATTTTATTAATATGATTTAAAGTATATGTTTGATTACATTTCAATTATATTATAAAATATAGATACAATCAAACGTGCTAAAGGTCATAATCAAATTTAATAATCTAATTCAAAGTTTAGATTCATAATATAATGAGATTATAATAAATACACTCCAAATCAAGTTACAAAAATTCGATATAATCAAACAAACTCAAGGTAATTTACACACATTCTTTAAATTCTTATGGAAAATAAATACACTCTAAATCATATTATAAAATTCTGGTGACGCATGTGATTCAGTTTCTTGGTCCCATGATCGAAATGCTATATGTTATGTGTGTTCCTTGCTACAGACTCACAACAATAGGATTTCAGGGCGGATGACTGTGGCTGGTCATTCTTGAGAAGATTAATACGAGAGACAAGCTGGCTTCTTGTGGTGTACTTCCAAACTCCATGGTTATGTGCCCAATGTGTGATCTCCATCGGGAAGAAGTAACTCATTTATTCTTCAATTGCCCCATCACTGCTTCTCTTTGGTACATTGCTCTGAAAAGTAAAAGTTCATGTTGGGCTTGGCCATTGAGAACTAATTAAGGACTGTTTTCTTGTTTGGTGTGGGCGGGGTTTCGAACGCTTGCTGTGAAAGAGATACATGGTGCAGAATTTTCATTGCCACTGTCTGGTATATATGGGGATACAGGAACCAAAAAAATTTCCACAACAAGGAGGTGAATCTTGAAACAATAAAATAAGAGATCGTTCACCTAATAACTATTTGACAAAAGGAGAAGGAGATGTGTTTGGCTTGGACAGAGGATATTACAGTATAATGGGAAATTGTTGGAAAGAAGACATGTGATGAGATCGTTATAGGAAGATGGGGAGTAGTCTGGTGCTTTGAGTATCAGTTTAATTGCCTTTGTTTAACTTGTTTTACTTGTTTTGCTGAAGGTTGAAGATTAATCTCGGCTTGGTTGGTGAATTTGTTAAGCAAATCAGTGAGGTTGGTTAACTGCGCTTCAGTCCTTTTTTGTGCTTTGCTTAACTTTATATTTTCTTATTGAAAGGACTGAAGAGCTTCTTCATAATTCGGTGGAAGAGTATTTTCTTGAGGATATGTTTGACGGATGTGTGAAGGTTAGTATCTGTAAGACCCCATCTTTCTGCTTTTCTATTTCTGACAGAAATGTAAGACTGTCTGTATTTTTATGATTGCTTGATGACTATTTGCGTGATTAGGGGATGTAATTGCCCTAATTATGTTTGTAATATAATTTGGATTTGATATCTGTCTATTTTGGTAATTTTTTGTTTTTAGCGACGGTATGCTTTTTAGCGACGGTTTAACCGTTTTGACCGTATTTAAAATAAATGGAAGATATCTAAGAAAATATCTTCGTAGAAAATTTATAATTTCCTAATTGAGCTCGAGCTAGGAGCTTGAGGGTGGCGAAACTCTTGATGAGAATTTTGAATCATTTTTAGCGACGCTTGTTTCCGTAGCGAGTTTTCCGGTCGTAATTTCGGTAAAACGAAAAATACGGCGGAATTGTAGAATTTTAATATTTCATTAGGAAACATATGTGACCCTAATTCACCCCATTACTCTTGAACCGAAATGCCAAGAATGCCCCTTGAAAACTTTATCACACCTTCATACTTTTTTCTTTCTTACTTTAATTTTTCACTTTTTCTTACGCACTTTCCACTAAAGTTTTCCCCATTAGTTGCATGGCCTCAAGCACTACAAAAGCTATTTCTCTCTTCTTTTCACACCACTTTTATTAATAAAATAATTTATTCTTATCTCATATTTATTTTATTTCATCATTTTCTTTTACTATTACACCACTAAAAATTAACCATTCATTCATACAAAAATAAACCAAAAGAGTTAACCACAAAAATTAATTCCGAAATTTTCAGATGCTGACAAAAATAACCCTCGATTTTGTTAAAGACAAAAATTCCCATCAATTATTTAAAAACTTGACAAAAGTGTTCAAATTTGGGTATTCTGGTCACTTTTGACATGTGATAAAAGTATACTTTTGTCGAAATTTTAAATAATTAGTGGGCATTTTTGTCATTAACAAAATTGAGGGTCATTTTTGTCGACGTTTGAAAAGTTCAGGGACGATTTTAGTTGTTAACTCTAAACCAAAAATATGCTTCCTTGCTCACCACTCATCCGTAGCACTCTCTCCATCATTTCTCATTATTTTATTCAATTCATTCATATCCAAAAACACTACAACACTTAACCCCACTTCACTTTTTCATTCTTACTACACTTGACCAAAAACCACCAAAAACTATCAACAAAAATCCTTTAATCTCTCTCCTCATTTTCGAAACTCTCTCTCTCTTTATGATCAATATCATTTCAGATTTTCTTCATTAAAAACACCAAAAACAACTTCTCTCTCTTGCTTACCACGATCAACCACCACTTTTCTTATAAGTTTTCTCATGAACACCAAGAACACCATCAAGAACATGAAGAACACCAAACACTAAACACCACCACTACCATAACCGAAACCATCATCAGCATCACCTTAATATCCTCTTCATCACTATCATCTTAGAATCATCAACGCCAAGCTCTTACACTCTCTTCTCTTCATACCCGAAACCACCACCACCATTCTTCAAGAGCTTTTAATCAACAACTCTCTTCCTCTTCAAGACCGTAGCATCACCATCCTTCTTTCCTTCATTCTCTTTTATTTTCGGAGAAGGTAAGTGCAAGGCCTATCTTGCTCATATTCCTTGAAAGCTTTCACTCACCTTGTTCTATCTTAAAATATTTGTTTAGGAATCAAGCTTAGGAAACCCTAGCTCAACCGAGGCATCAAGGAGCATTATTGTTCATTTTTGGCTATTTCAAGTGATCTCCAAGAAGGTAAGGGGGTTAGGGTCCTTAGTGAGTCTTACTTGTCACCTAGGGCTGTGCAAAAAATCCGGATTTTGGATTTTAAGCCCAATCCAAACCAAACCATAATAAAAAAATCCAGTTTTAAAGAAAAAATGTCCAAACCAAATTGTATCCAACTTATAGTTTGGATTAAAATCCAAACCATTTAAACAACATCAAATCCTGATCCGGATCCAAATTAAGATCCGAATATTGGAAAAACCCTATGACGAAGTTCAGTGTTCATTCAGAGTCTCACACACTATAAAAAATGCGTTCGTTACTGGCGAAATTACTGGCGGATTTTGGGACGGACATTACCGGCGGATTTTGGGGAGGATTTACAGGCGGATTTATAGCCAAATTCGCCACCGAAAAAACTTACTGGCGGATTTTAGAATACAACGCAAAATCCGCCGGTAAGGATCAATTATATTAGTTCATAGACCTTCTTCCCCACTCCCCAATTTAAAAAAACTCAGTAAATTACATTATTGAAAGAAAAAAACACTAGCAACATTGAAACATAGGGATTTGATGAATCGAAGGAAAGAAATAAACTTAGGACTCTAAAGATTGAGAGAAAGAAGAGGCTTAAATTGGGGATTTTGGGCTCCTTGACGGCGACCACTGCCTCTGCCATTGCTTTTCGCGTGGTCGACGAGCTCCGCTGGTGCCATCTCGCATCGTCGTCTAGCTCCGCCGGTTCTATCACCGTCACTTCGTGCTTCCGTGGTTCCAACGCTGTCGTCGAGCTCCTCTGGTTCCGTGCCGTCAGCTCGTGCTATTCTCGTTCCATTGCCTTTGCCGTCGCGTCGTGCTCCTCTTGGCTCAAAGCCGTTGCCTCGTGCTCCTCTACTCCGCGTCTTCTGATCGCGACGACAGCTTTTGCCTCTGTCTCGCGACGTCGGCGTCGTCTTGGTTCCATCGTCGTTGCATGTGCCTTTGCCCTTCCATTGCCGTCGCATCTGCTCGTCCCCTCGTCCTGGTTCTGTCGCCCTTCACTTCTGCTTCCCTGTGTATGCTCCTTCCTCTCGCCATATCAGGCCATTGTAAAAGGTGAGCCCTAGCTTCTTTTTTTTTTTAATTCCAAATGAGTTGCTACTTCTTATTTGTTTTGTTTGATGTTGTTATTGTTGCTATTATTCCTCCTATTTGCTTGTATTTCCTATTGTTATTGTTGTTGTTTGCTATTTGATGTTCTTCCTATTGTTGTTTGCTGCTTACTTTTTTTTCTTTTGTTGTTGCTGCTGTTATTACTCTAAAAGATTACTTAATCTAAGCTTGGAACCCCAAATTTGGAAGAGATAAAGAATAAAAGAAAAAGGATCTTTTTCTTATTGATTTATATATAGTTGATTTAGAGTAATCTGAATTCTTTGTGATAAAACAAGAAAAGTTTGAAATGCTGCTTCAGTGTTTTTTCTCTCTTTGTTTACTAGAATCATACTTGGGTAGCCTACATTGGTTGATATACTTGATTTGATCGGTCCATTAATTTTGTTTTGCTATCTGGAAGTTCAACTTAATGATTTAGGGAACCTTTGACTGGCTGCTATGACTGGCTGATGCAAATACTTATAGTCTCTTTTTAACTGTCTCACATATTATTCCGTTTTCTAGATTATATTGGGAAAGTTTATTTTTTCATCATCATGCATTTCTTATTGGAATTACACTCCATATCAAGATCTAGGTACCGACTGGGAGTCTTTCAATATTGCATCTCATTTGAAATTGGTTGGGGTTGGAATTCATGAGTATAGAGTAGCAACTGTTATGTAAGAAGAAATTGGTTGGGTTCGATAAAGTAATGTGGACTTCTGGTTTAGTCTTTGATAAGGGAGAGGTAAGATTCCTATATTGATGTGATTAGTTGGTAGTTGG